>DWON01003993.1:0-17013 GCA_018251015.1 Phocides pigmalion okeechobee | reverse complement strand
GACGCGACATTAAAAGACAACGCTGGCGGATTATTTTGTTCTACCCACCAACATATTAACAAGGATTGAACAAGTACGTAATCGAAATAATTGATTGATTGTACTTAGGTAGATACATACTTTAATCTTTTGTAAATTTTATCTTCTTATATCATTGCAGAGGGGTCTTGTTTGCTGTGAGTTGTGTTCAACAACGGTAGCAAGTGTCTTGGAAGCTCCAATTTTATATATGTACCGTATATTCGTAAACTTTTACTAATGATAAAAGAATAGTTTTAATTGGACTTGTTGAGGCGAAAAAGAAGTAAGTTAATAAACCTACTTGAATTAGTTAGTTAGTTAGTTACTTGAGTTAATTATTAAAAGACAATATTATTATTTAAAGATAATATATTTCTAGAGTAGATTTGCTATTTGTCAGTTTTAATAATTTTTTCGTTTCGAGATGTGGTTGCAGGCTCGATTTTCTTAGTAATTTATAATAGGGTCAATTGTTGATATATGATTTTTTGCTTTGGTTTTTTACGATGATGTTTTGGTAATTATTATTATAAGTACATTATTTTTTTATTAAATACAATAAATATTACAAATAATCATTATTACAATTTATGCAAATTTAAAGTAAAGATTTGTGATTTCGTTATTATTTTATCACAGTATTGAGATACTGACACTGGTAATATTAAAGTCAAATAGTTTTTTCAATGCTGGAAAGTAGCTAGCGAGCGTACAGGCCGTATGGTGTTCATCGGTCTCTCCAGTCCATGGGTGTACGTTCTAACACAAACAGGATTAAAATCCTACCTGAAGCCTTGTGTAAATGCGTTGCTCCACTTGAGGACTGAGTTTTTCGCCTGGGTTGAAAGTGTATCCAATAACCCCTCACCAACCAAAATAATAATTGCTTCATGGCGGATTGATGATGTCAAAATAACCTCTGTGGGCGAACATTAGGCAACTACAACAAAATTGCAATTTACATTAAAATGTAACTCACTTTAATAAGTCGATACGCACTAACTTTAGATTGTTTAGAATAGGCTTTTGTATATTATACATATACATATTTTTTTTATAAATAGTGATAATGGAGTTTTAAAGATTTATTTTCTGAATAAATAGTTTTACAATTGTTATTGTTTGCAAGAAATCCGTTAATTTTGATTTGCAATCACCGTACCTAAGTGGGTGTATTTGTAGGATTTGGTTGACTTTATGTTGAGTTATAAATAAAATAAATAGAAATGGGGTTTATTTCCATGTTAGGTTTAAATTACCTTAATAAATTAATTTTATTACTTAAGTTAACCTTATTTACAGATTGCAGACAACATGGCGATTTCTTTATTGGGCAAAATAGTAATTTTGGTGGTATCGTTAGCCGTAATCGGGGGAATGACGGCCGTCATAATTCTGATTGTGAACGATGAACCTGAAGAGATCATAACTCCTAGCTCACCAGATTATACTTATGCTACTAGTTCTCCGGAGACCAGCACGGCTCCATTGCTGTTCCCTTATGAGGTCGGCGTCGGTATAGCAGATATGACGGGACCTTGCGTGGAAATTACATTTGTAAGTAACCTTTTACAATAGATCTTAATTCGTTGCAGTCAATCCTTATTCCTAACTCTAAAAATCCTAATCTCTGAAACCCAAATAATAATTATCTTTCTATTAAACGCTAGCTTTACCAGTACGATGCTCGCATAGAAACAGATATAATGAATGTTAAAATGATTTTAATCCCTATTTTAGCTCCTTAAAGATGGGATTTTCAAAATTTGTTTCTTAGCATTCACTTAAGCTATATAAAGAACCTATGTGCAAAATCTCGGGTTTTTAGATTCAGCTATCGGCTATCACTTTGCTCTTTTTCTTGATAGAAAGATAAAGAATAAGAGAGCATGCAGTTTACCTGATATTAAGTCACCTTGATATTAGGTCGCTACCCTCAAGGACATCTGGAAGCACATTCACATAGAATTGAAATTCCATACTAAGTAGATCAACGATACGTTGATACTCATGATGACTAAGATAGTCGCCTCATATATGTATAAGTGAAACAGAAGCACCAGATTTGCTTCACATAGGAGTGGCGTTGGTACCTTCGCTATCAAACCATATGGAATCCACCGCCTTTTAAATCGTTATACCGGCCTTAGACATGCGTCATCATCGCAAATAGTCTTATTATTTCGAAAGGTAATATCACACCTTTAATTATACGGAAAATAATAGACGATTTTTCCATTTCCAGATGGGTTATGCAGAAGTTGGTCAAACTGGTCAAGGAATCCACACGAGACAGTACGCTCGAGCGTATATTTTTGTCAAAGGAGACACGAGAGTTGTTTTAGTTTCAGCTGAAGTTCAAGCTGTAGGAATCGCTGTGAGGCGAGAGGTAAGATTGACATCACATTACAAATGTTTGAAATTTTCGACTTTTCTCCGACTCTCTCTCTTTCGACTAGAAAGTAATTGAATTTAGGATACTTTCGTGTAAAACAGAAAATAAAACATCTAAAAAGTTTAGAAATCTGAAGGGGTGTATTTTTTTGAAATCGCTACAGTTTGAGCAATATTAATTTATCAATCTGTAACGAAATTATTTTTTGCTGTCAATTAAGGCACGGTACTTTCGCTTCCTTTAATTATTTTCTAAAATTAGGATGGATGTGAGGATAATGGCGATGACGATGACGATAATTATAATGATTATGACCAATTTCCTTGTCCAGGTAGTAAAGAATCTCCAAGAACTCTACGGTAACATGTACAGCTTGCGGAATGTTATCCTGATGGGCACACACACGCACAGTGGCCCTGGAGGTCACTTAGTCGATTTTCTTCTGGACGTCAGCATCTTGGGCTTCTCCAGAGAAACCTACAATGCCTACGTTGAAGGTATCACGAGGGTATGTATGTATATAATTTTTATTTCATGCAGGTTGGACTGAGACAGAAATGTACAAAAATGAACATTTCATAGGTTACAGAGCTAAAATCAATGTAAACTTCTATTATCAAATGTAGAACATTATAAGAATGAACTGGGTATTAATGTCAAAAACCACTTAAGTCCGTAGATCAAACAACCCATCCGTGGTTTAATTTTATTTAAATTCCTGTCCTGTTTTCAATCTATTATAAATTGTCACGATTTTTTTTGTTAAAAGAAAAATGGACAGGACCATAAAAGTCAATTTAAGATAAGTGCTTACTGCAGTCTCAATTCACAACTATATGAATGTACGTTGTTTCTCCTATGAGATAAAACCATCGTCATTCTTATAAATATGACATGCGACTTTGGAACGTAATCCAAAAATTATTTTTCAATACATCTTCAAGGTAATCGTAGATTTGACAACAGTTCTATCATCTATTGATACTACCATTAAATTTATTTTTTAGAGTATAGTTCGAGCCCATGAGAATATCGTACCAGCTCGCTTATTCTACGGCAAGACACGAGTGTGGAATGCACATATGAATCGTTCTCCCTTCTCTTATGGACATAATCCTGCTGAAGAACGAGACAGGTATGAAAATAAGGACTATTCTGAGTTGATTATCTTGATTATTTTAAGAACTCTTGTGTCTGGAAAGATGAGCTTCGTCTTACATAAGATATAGCGATTCTTGATAAGTTAAGTCATTAGGAGTTGACTAAAATTGTAGTTGGCCCATTTCGAGCGTTGAAAAAAGATTTTGTAGGATCCATATAGTAATTCAAATATTTTATTTCATTATAAGATATTTACATACTCTCAACGAATGTTAAATTAATAATGTAAAACAATTAATCCGCTACCTTTAAGCGCCATTTTGGCTAAGGAGAAAAAGTCTGAGGAAAACTTCCGACACAGCTTTAGATGGGTCGTATTTATTACACATTAGGTTTTTTCCACATACTTGTAAAATATGTGTCGAGTTTCCTGTGGCATTACCTGAAAGCTATGTCATAGGGTTTGTCAAAACAGGTGTAAAAAAATTCTTCCACAAATACGGTGATGTTAGCGCCTCCTCCAGTGTTGCTTATGTTATAGGCGATGGTGACAGCTTTTTATGAGGTGTCCTTTCTGCCTTTTAGTTAGTCCTTTAAAAAAATCGGTGAAGCTTTAGATAGATAAGGTTTTTTTTTAATTCAGCAACTTTTCCCCAATCTGCCCTTACCTAAAAAATAATAGCAGAAAGTTTATCTTCAAATTTTTACTATCTTCTTTAAAGATACGATACGGACACCGACAATGAACTGATACAACTTCGTATAGAGAAAGAAGACGGCAATCTCCACGGAGTGCTGAACTGGTTCTCGGTTCACACCACCAGCATGAACATGACCAACAGACTCATCTCCAGCGACAATTTGGGCTACGCCGCTATGCGTCTGGAGAACACCTTGAACCCCGGCAAACAAACTGGTAAGGTTAGTAACTCATTATGATGAAAGAGTTTTGGTAAATTACACACAATTATCCTAAACTAATCCTATGTTATTTATCCTAAGCTAGCACGAATATACATGTATGTTTTTTATTCTAAACCGTTCCATTTCAGGCCCAAATAGTAGCAGCATTCTTCCCAGCAAGTCTTGGTGACGTGTCCCCTAACATCCGGGGGGCTCGCTGCGAGTTCAGTGGTGACGAGTGTGACAATCAATTCCTACTGTGCGCAGCCAGGGAGCGCTGCTACTCCCTGGGCCCTGGAGACGACATGGTCGAGAGCACCAGGATTATTGGCACCGCTGTGTTCGAAGGAGCTTTGGTAAGGTACCTTCGGGAGGTGTTTCAGATTGGCAAATATTTTTTTGTGAAATAATGTTCAATTTAATATCGATTTCTTAGTAAGCTACATTTATTATGCTTAGTAACTTTTTAGTAAATACAATAAATCAATAAATCGCTTTTAAGAGCGATCTCGTCCGAGAATAAAAGCTTATTTCTACTATACATTGTATCCAAAAACGGTAATGGAATAAAAACGATTTAAAGATCGATTATCTTTATTACAAATTTCAGTAACTATTCAGTGCCAACGTGATATAGCGTATAATTTATAGCCTATGAGGAAACCGAAGATACAGGCACTTTAAATACCAAACTTAAGATAGTTTACATTAGTAATTCATGTTAAAGAAACACGAATGAATAAATAAACGGTCAATGTTTCTCTTTTATAAACGTATTTATAAAGTAAAGATAAAACAGTAGGATATGTAACCGTTATCGTGGAATCTTACCGAGTTCATTTTTGTGCTACATATTTTTCTTGTATCTTTTATAACCAAAAATCATTTTAGGAAGTACTGAAGCAACCGGGTGAAGAATTAATTGGAGAGTTAGCGGTTATTCATCAATTTGTGGACATGCCCGAGGAAGTAGTGGCCAAATACGATCCTGTTGCAAGGACCTTTAATACGGTAAGATTATTTATATAATTTAGCTTATCGCTGATTTTCTGGATAATATATTTTGCTGTAATATACTAAAGAATAATAAACTAAAGAAAGGAACCAGTTCAGAAATTCAGATTCATATTTTTTGAGCCATATAACTCAGGCCATGGTGTAAACTTAAAATTTATTGCCCGTATTTTTATGTATTTTATATTAGTAAAAATAAGATTTGTCGTATTTTTTGTTTTAGTTTTATTTTTATTAAATTATTTGTTTACATTTTAATTACACAATGAATCTTAAAACTAATTATAATGAAAGCCTAATCTAAACAATATTGTTTTTCCCGTGTTGTTTTAAAATAAAGGCTTTCTTATGAGAATTGAGTAGTATACGAGTTTGCAGGCCACCTGGCATTAAATAGTCGCTGTAGTCCATAGAAATTCACATACAACTTCAAACAGAACTGAAGTTCTAATTGAACAGCAACTTTCAGCTTCACTTTTCGTCTGTACTGACTTAAATAGTTTGCGTTGTGCTATTTCTATAGTTTCAGATCTTTTATTTTTTTATGTGAGAAGAGTAGCAAAAGAGCATGCAAACCACCTGATGTTAACTAGTCACAGCCCATAGACATTCGCGTACAACGACAAACACGACCGAAATTCTATCTGAGCTCGCACGTAGATGCGTTGCTATTCCCCACCTTTAGACCTTTCATGTTTTAATTTGTAATGATATGTTTATCCGCAGAGTCACCCAGTTCCTGGATGTGTACCTGCAATGGGCTACAGTTTTGCATCAGGTACTATTGACGGTGCTAATGTTCTCAACATAACTCAGGTATTCCTTTTACATTTGGTAAATAACGCAAAAGATAATAAATAGAACAGTTTTAATTTAAATCATTATTACAGGGTACAATAGTAGGCAACCCGATACTGGATACAATTAGCGGTGTGGTCGCTGAGCCAACGCCAGAGGATATCGAGTGTCATAAACCAAAACCTATCCTGCTGGCCACTGGACGAGTAAGTAGCAATCAATGTCATATTGTTGTTAAGTAGAAGGGGACAGAACTTCTACAATTCGATCCAGGATAAAATAATTGCTTCATGACCAATTATGAGGTCAGCTGTTTTCCAGGTCATAGAACAACGATTCGACCAGGAAGGTACCACTGCCGTCTTCGAAATCCTCCATTAAGCAATTCTTGTGTTTTGGTCGGATTATCAAATCCACTTTGAACCGAAGCGACCATCTCTGTCCTCAGGATAGGACTTTAGTCCTATTTGCGGTTGTACGTTGTATGTCGTGTCGTATGTCTGTCGGCTGCAGCGACTAATTAAAGCCAGCTCTTGTATGCTCGTTTCCTACTAACATCATATATTAAAAAACTTCAATGTCTAGCGTGAAGCAATTTGAGCGTTTCACTGACGCAGGACGGCAGACTAGACTAGACTAGATTTGTGATTAACCTTATCACTTTAACCGCGGAAAATAACTGTTGTGGTTTACTTTGCGTAATTCATGTCACCATAATATTGTCACATCACAATACAATATTTAATTATGACATCGAAAAATGGCGTAATATCACCATCGTAACAGTAAATATATAGATTTGTTTGAATACAGGCTAATATACCGTTCCCGTGGCATCCACGAGTGACATCCATATCCCTGATCTGGATAGCAGGATTAGCGGTGGCAGGCATTCCTGGAGAACCCACCACTATGGCTGGTAGACGAGTGAAGGATGTGATCAGCACTGTGATGAGGACACACGGGTTCGAACCCCGGGTCGCAGTGTCCGGACTAAACAATGAGTACATACATTATGTGTCGACGTTTGAAGAATATCAGGTATATATTTTTTTTAATGAATTCCTATTTATTTGCAACGATGAACATCTTAAAACTCTTTATAATAAAAGCCTAACTTAATCTAAAGGGTGTCTGTGCCCATGCAGCATCGTGCCAAGAACGCTCGCGAAAAGATGGCGATTATTAAATTATGTTTTTAAAGTAAACACTCATACTTAATATACAACTATGCACTAACAATAATAGACCAAGGAATTTTCTGCAGTTATATTCTAACAAGTTCAACATCATTTCTAATGAATTATATTCGTTTTATTTGAATCAATTCGCCGCACCCATATTCCGCTATGATGCAACACGTGCACTTCGTGTTAGAAGCGAGAGCTAAAAGGACTACCTGATGTTAAGTAGTCGATGCGGCCCATGGAAAACCACATACAAATACACAAACAGAACCGAAGTCGTATTTAGATGCATTGCTACTCCAGATTCCTGAGTCGCCTCGCTTTTAAATGTTAAAGGGAGAACTATAATTCGATCGGGTAGGTATCACCGCCGCCCACACAAATAATTACTTGTGTTTCGGCTGGAGAGGTGCGTTTGCCGGCTACACTTTGAAGCGAGGCGACCATCTTAAATCTCAAGAATACTAATGTATCCACGTTGGAGTTCAGATAGGATTTCGGTCGTGTTTGTTGTTGTACGTGAATATCTATGGCCTGCGACTACTTAACGTCGAGTTTGCAAGCTCGTTTGCTACTCTTCTCACAAAAAAGTACTTGACAATCGTTGTCAATCGAAGCACAAATTGTGATACAGCGGATTATGAATGGTGATGGTAGCGCCCAAGTCAAAGTATAGTTCTATCACCTATTAAATACCTGTCTATTTTAGGTACAAAGATACGAAGCAGCGTCTACGATCTACGGGCCCCACACTCTCGATATCTTCTTGAATAAATTTTACGAATTCACTACAATAGCTATTGAGGTACGTATGTTCTACATGCTCGTTTGTTACTTGTTTGAGGACGTTTGTTGCTGTTAGGTATTAGTAGTTTGTTCAGTAAGGAGTTGCGACTCTTGAGGTCTGTTGAGGACAGCTGGAAACTGCTCTTCTCCAGCGGAAAATCTGGAAACAGGGATTCTGACACACGATTAGCTGTTTCGTGTGTTCACTATCTTTCTAAATCTACCATGTGTAACGCCTGTTGTATTGATAAAAGATTTTAAAAAGTGCAAAGAGGTTATACGCAGGCTTTTTTTTGTTAGCCTCAAGTCTGCCTGTGCTCAAAGCCGATGAACTGACTTTAGTTTACTTTACTTTGACTTTAATTAAGTGTATGTATTTACATATTGTAAAGGAATAAAATATTTGATTTTTAAACAAAAGAGTAGGTTACGGTGGATAGTGATTTTAAACAAATGTTTATTTTGGACTTTCATCTTTAGTGGTAATGTACGGACTGGTGGATTAATGGATGGAAATTGTTACAGGGAGGCGAAGTTCCCCCCGGACCGGAACCAGCTGACCACCGCGACCGCACCATTTCCCTGATCCTTCCCGTCGTAATGGACAACTCTCCGATTGGTCGTAGGTTTGGGGATGTGCTGGAACAGCCTCCACCATTCGTCAGAAGGGGAGAGATTGTTTCCGCTACTTTTGTAAGTATACAGAAGTCTAATAACAATTTATTTAACACTGCTGTGTATGCGCGGCGCAACGCGCGACATACCTGTGCTACACCCGTGTGTTGCACCTGCGGCGTATTATCGTTATAAGACTGGTAGACATTACGTCTGTGTATTCGTAGATGATACACAGATGCTAAAAAATACTACATTTTAGTGAATTGTCGGCGCATCTTCAGTCAAGACAAGTAAGCTCCAGTTTAGCCGCCTCGAGCAACGCTGACTGATCTTATATGTATATAAGCGCCGCAGTTAAAGTGTCAAAACAGATCTCACGGTGCAAACGGTCCGTCCAAACTACCCCAAGTAGTGGAGTAGACTGAATAATCGTGTTACAGGATCTCGGTAATATCGTTCCGCCCGGGGCTGGAGCAGTCTGTGCTATATTGCGGCATTAGCTAGCAGACCTGCTGCGCGCACGGATTGGCACGTGTATCTAGCTTCGCTTCCCAAGAACATGTGATAACATCCATTGTAACCCATAAACACGTTATGTCGAAATGACGTCAATGCGACACGCGTGGCTTGCTCGAAAAAGCGCTCGCGCAACTCTATCCACGCTATGCACTATATCATCCATTTCGTTTTTCAGGTAGCAGCAAACCCAAGGAATGATTTACGGCAGGAGGAATATCACGCTATGGTAGAGAGATTCGAGCTGGGTGAATGGTCGGTGGTGGTTACTGACGCTGATTGGGACACTATGTAAGGCATTCTATGTGTTTTATTTTATTACTGGTGCTATGAACACCTATAACCAACGAACGTTTTTTTTTGTGGGGAAATCCATCGTTTTTCTTTTTTATATAATTATGGACAATTAGTTTAAGTGGTGATAAATCGTTCTTTTGGTTATGAAAAAATAAATAAACAATGGATACTTAGACGCGGGGCGAGTTAGTCGTTGTGCCGGATCCGGCTATAGGCCCATGGTGATCATTTGTGCCCTTTTTGTCGGGACCACGGGTACGCTGCAGTACCTTTCCACAGTCCCGACGGCGCATTCTGCCCGACCTCTTCTCTGTTGTAGGATGAAGCTGAAGCTAGTCTATCCCGTCTTCTGTCAGGGTTCGCGGGGACACCACGCGCGCTAATTTGAGGCTGTCGTTTACTGCCATAACTAGCGATAACCTGCAGCTTTGCTCGTGTTGTAATTTGTGGTGTGGTTAATTTATGGTAATTGTTTATGACAGATTCCAGTGGGAGAGACAGTCAACACTACTAGGTACCAGTCGGGCCATCTTCTCGTGGCGAGTTCCCCAGGACGCTATACGCGCGCCGCACAGGATCTCATACTTCGGAGCTTCCAGGAACATTCTTGGGAACAGGGTGCCGTTCAGTGGACATTCAGATAGCTTTGATATAGACGACACAATAAATAATTAATACACACATTAGTTTCCTGTGTTTCTTGTTCCCTCCCGACCTAAAGTCAGACCTTCCTTCGATAAGTTTTAAATCTGTCTTATGTTTGCGTGTTTTCTATCAAGCTGTACATCTCAAACGGGTTACAGATGAATTAACAGTGGTGGTTCTTAGCTATATTGTAAATCTGTTCAGACATTCGAAAATTGTCAATTGTTTCCAATATTAAAGGTTCCGTTCATCCAAAGGACCTATTTTTACCATCCAACCTCAAACAGGTTTAACTAATGGACGTATAAAACGATAGTAAGTGGTCACTGCCGTCCATGAATATTTATAACCATATGGAACAACAGACCCGAAACGTAAGTAAGCTTCAAGTTAGAATTGAAAGTGGCATTGGTACCTCCCCGGTCGGAACATAAAGGTTCTGCCACTTCTAAACTCCTGAGGACTAAGACGATCATCTTGTTTATAAATGTAACCGGCTACCACGTCTACCCAGGCGAAACATAAATCTATGTTACACAAATAGAAGTGTCAAACATATGATTTTAAACTTATGTTATAAGCAAAAATTTCGCCGTGACCACGAACCATGCGACTAGTTCGAAATATCGGATGTCAAAAAATCGTCAGTAACTAAATATATATAGTATAGTATATAGTAAAAACTCTCAAACAAGCAGGTTTAGCTCATACCGATTGATAATTAAAACGTATTACGTATATAACTGAAAAATTAGAAATTCCAGGTATTCGAATCATGGGACGATATTTTTGTAGTTTTACCTACTCTATTATCATAAAAATCGAACCCAGAACCCACTTGCCCTTATTTTATAAACCTACATATCATTTAAGTAACATAATGTTGGCACATTAGATTTTGTGAATTTGACGAAGACGAGAATCAAATATTGATGGAACTTTTAACGTTATAGTATAAATTATTTTTGACAAGAATATTTAATGTCTAGACTCGTTCCGAAAACTAGTGCTATACTAGAATTCATTTCGGTATATGAATTATAAACTTTCGAACTACTAAGCGTTTACACGTTTAAACATTTTTTTAAATGTGTTAAAAAATATTATAAATAAATATAATTATATATTAAAATTAAGAACTGATATTTATTTTAATTTAGTTACATTTCTTGTTTCTTAATTTACTACTAGTTCTAAATAATCTATAGTTACCATTATCAATAGTAATTAATAGCTTAGTTTTTGATGGATAGTATCGATAATATTTTATTTTTCTATGTCGTTGATAGTTTTATCGGCTAATATTATATCAAATATCGATAATTTGTTGTATTTTTGACATTGTTATACAGTATAAAGTAGGCATGAGATAAAGTCATATTTTTAATTGATGAGACAGGAAATAAGTGCAGGGAGCTTTAAATCTAAGTATAACTCAGCACTCCTAAAAAGGCAAATTGCTGTGGAAAACCTGACAAATGCCTACTGGAAGTTCCTTAACCTTAAAGATTATTTTGTTACAACAAAACTATAATTATTATACGAATCTTCTCATGCACGCACACACACACACACACCAATACACTTAAAATGCAAGAGTGGTTTAGATAGATAATATAATAACGATAAGTAGGTAATAGCGGGTAACCGGGTAACAGCCAACTCCCGCATTTCATCCCAAGGAGAAGACTCTTACGACAAACGGTAAATACCGTCACGTTATTCTGGTCTTGAGTTACCGAGACTAGTTATCGGTAATAGCAACGGATTTACGTGCGGCCACACAATACCTTATTCATGCTGAGATTGGACGTGGAGGTATACGGCCTGTAGTAAACGTTTAACGCTTTTGACTACGACGCTCAAATAACAGATCGGGGCAGCGCTGCGGGAGGCGGCACTAAGCTGGAGCATATTTGTCTGAACTAAGGATGCGCCGACAATTCATTGAAATATTGTATTTTTAGTAACTATGTATCATCTACGACTACACAGACGTAATTTCCGCTCTCAGTTTTGTAGCCCGACGTAAACACAGCACTTTTGCTCACCCGTAATCCATACAGATTTGTACGTACAACACAAGTGTGTACGACCCCGAAGCGCATTACACCAAGTGATACACAGCGGTGTTGTACGACGTACGAAATGTGTTAACACGCCTCCTTCTGACCTATAAACAATATATTACACTGAAATGTTGGGAAAGAAAAGGAAATATGTAGGAATATGTATGTACTTACATATAGCTTTATACAGTTGACTATTGGAAGTACGTCGCATGTTTTAACGAAGTCTTATAGCTATAAGGAAATAAATCGCTAAAGGATAACAACTAATCTTAATCCTTAACTCCTATATAATAAGCTTCATATTCGTTTGAACGTTTCATACGTGTACTCCTTTTTCTTTATTGTAATGCATAATAGTCGCTCGTAGTCTCGATGTATTAAAGTTATTTTAGTACCATAGTGAGTATATAGGGTTATGTCTCTGTAAATTGAATGACTTAAGTGTTATTATATATAGCAGAAGAAATTAAGGTGTTTAAAATTACTGTGTTTACATAATCTACGGTTCCGTTTTCATCCCCGGAAAGGATGAACTGTGTTAGATAAAATGCAAGTGTTGTTTTAGCGAATAAGGAAAACCGGTAGGTATGTACAACTAATATTTACAAACATATTTATTAAGATATGAGTGGTGTGTGTATTATGTAACTACGAAAGTTATCTGTGTATATAAAAGAGGTGGCTGGCAGAGATCAACTCAGCCGACACCGCTGTAGTTAGTATTCAAAAATTATGAAGATAGGTTCTTTATATACCGTAAGTGAGCACATATGAAAATGTCATCCCTTAGGGGGTAAAATAAAGATGACTTTTATAGATACACAATTTTATAGATTTGTTTCAAGTATACATATAGGGTAGAAATAGAGCTACATGACTTGTTAGAATATATTAAATATACCCAATATAGATTTTTAAATTAACAAAACCGGTGACTACAGCTAATAAGATATATGTTCGTACCATATAACACTAGTACATCTATAAGTGGCGATATTCAGCGTAAATTAACCTTTGATTGACGCCACTGGTGACAAGAGAGCTGGTTTATACCTAGCGCAGAGAATTGCGATCGCTATTCAACTCGGGAATGCAGCTAGTGTTTCAAATATTTTTTTGGTATTAGTTTCATAGAGAGGATATTTTGAGAAGAATATGATTGTGATTTTTTTGTAAGCTACAATGTTATCTGTGAGAGGTCGTAAACTTTACCTCTTAAAAGATAAAATTTGTCTTTATCCGTGACACGAGCGATAAGATTACATAACGAAGTTATCTATCCGAAAACAACACATTCGGTCTCTGTTGTATTTAAAACAAGTTTGTATTCAAGCATGTATTTTATGTAAATCAAAACGAATTTAGTGTTTTCTTAATAAGCTGCATGGTCATAACTTGACGTAAGTAAGAATCCTAATATCGCTCATGTAATAGTATAGTAATATATAACACATTAACAAAAAATATTTTAACCTATAATATTTTATACTTGTTATCTGTTTGAATGTTGTAATTTATATACTGTAAGCTAAAATTTCATAAATCTAGTTTTCGTAATAAGACAAGATATTCCATGTTGTTGTCAAAATAAATTCATACTTTTACTTTAAACATTCCACTTACGGGTTTTTTTAAGTTTGAAAAAGTAGCAACCAAGCAGGCAGGCCATTTGTAGTTAAATGGTCTCTGCAACCCGTGGATATCCACGTCCAATATCAAATAGTAGTAAAATCCTATCTGACGTCGTGCGTAGTTGCGTTGCTACTCCTAAGGGCTGAGATGGTCACATCGCTTGTAAGTGTAATGAATTCTGTTTTGGTAAAATTCATAAGGTGTACCATGTGTGACAATATATTGCTGCGTGAGCAATGTTTTGTGCGTACATGAAATTAATTTATCACTCGCTTTATCGGTGAAGGAGAACATCGCGAGAAAACCGATTTGATCGTTTTCCTAAATATGTAGTTTTCAATGATGTGTGAAGTCTAATTAAACCACATTCGGACAGCTTGATGGACAGTGGCCTGTACTTTTATTAGTCTGTGTGGAAACCCGTGGTTAGTTGGACTGTGATGGTCTGACGATGAAGTAGATTCCTTACATATGAATATCTGGAAGTTACTCATCATATTCATACGATATAATAAAACGGTGCCTCGGGAACCAGTATGCACTTCCATTTAATGAACAAATTAAATTATCTATAATCACATATAAAACATGTTAGTATAGAAGTGCGTACGAGCGAGCGAGCGTGCGTGCGTACGTGCGTTCGTGGTAGCGTGCATGCGTGTTTTTGTGTGTGTGGGTGCCGGCACAATGTGCATGGAGAATTACATGCTAGACAATACGGATTCTGCATCACTTACAATTTATTAAATTATTTATAGAAAAATATATTTCTGCATTTCAGAACATACATATTGTTACAAAAATTAATTCAAGGCTAGCTAATCCTACACTAGGCGGAGTCTCCCAGGCAAATAATACACCAGTTATTTAAAATGACGGATCGTAATACTGTAACCAGAAAAGTGATCAACTCTCCCGAGGTATGCGTGGATGATAATCTGCGTGGACTGGTGGCTCTGTTCCCGAAGTTGCAGTTACACCCAAAACACCGTGTGGTCACTGTTAGGACTAAGGTACTCAAAAATAATGTTGCTTATCTTTTTTCATTAGCAGAGAAATCAGTCGTGGAGCGAGTGGTTATGCCGGACCCGGCTTAGACTACGGTGTGCGTCCTTTGTCGCAACAAGGTGTACTGTGTAGCATTTTCCAGTCCTGACGGTTCTGTCCGTCTGGTCTCTTCGCTGTTTAGGGATGGAGCTGGAGCCGCTCCAACCCATCTTCTTTGAAGGGTTTTTGAGGCTCACGAAGACGTCGCATTGAGGCAACTTGATTTGGTGGAGGCAACGACTGTCTTGTCTGTGGTTGAATGTGGATGTCAATTGTCTACTACGATCACATACTTTTTACCCATCAAATTATATCCTATAATAAAAAAACAGTAGGTAAATGCGAAGAAAAAATTGTGACGAAACGAACGTTTTTACTTTTGCAAAATTTTAATAAGGTTTTTAGCACGTTTTTTTTGTTCTTAATAATAGATTGGTTGATCTTACAGGGAGACTCAGGACGAGTAGCTGTTCTTGGAGGAGGAGGTTCGGGCCATGAGCCGTTTGCGGCAGGTGAGATATTTTAGAAATTTAACCATTAACTTCATACGTTTATTCTCACGTAGAACCCGGTGACAAGAGGGAATGTTCATGTCTCGTGCAGAGGATAGGTGATGCTATTCTACGTAGGAATGCGGCTAGCAATCTTGGGCTATACCGCATGGGCACAATCCCTCTGTAGGTTGTGTAGGTAAGGCTTTTGTTATTATTCGTTTTAAAACATTTATTATTAAGATTACTTTTTTTTGAAGTTGATAAAGTAGCAAACAAGCCATCTAATATTAAATGAGGTCAGCCCACGAACATCTACGTCAAACCTCAAACAAGACTAAAATCCTACCAGACACCCTGTATAGTTGCGTTGGTACTCTTAAGGATTGAGATGATCATCTTGCAAATATAGCTACTGCGAAACGTAGTTCTCATACCGAAAGACAATAAATATTTTTAAGCATAGTATAAAGCCAGCGGTGGTACCTCACCGGCTAAATTGTTGTTCTCCCATTTTGCAAATTATATTGTACAGTTTCGTGTTATTTATTTTATTTTTTTATATTATCTACTTCTAACAGTAAATTTATTATACTGTCTTGAGAAAAATATCAATTTCATAAAACTCTGAATATGTTTGTTTTTATTTCAGGTTTAACCGGGCACGGTATGCTGGACGGCGCTGTCGCAGGTGGAATATTTGCGTCACCTCCAACGGGGCACGTTCTCTACGCAATATCCCAACTGTATAAGCATCATTCTGGTTAGTACGTTCTTGACTTTGTCGTTGTTGCGTGAGACCTCCTGTCTCCTGACTATTAATTTGTTGTTAAAAACGACTGCAACAATCCGGCACGTCGAGTCAGTTTACCCTGATGATGCTCCGTTCTAGAGCGCAACACGTTGGTACAAATATGTGGGGGTATACATTTTTAATCTCTTCATTTTTCTATCCTACATAGAGCATGCTTTGAAATATATCCATCCATCCATCAGCCTTTACGTGTCAACTGCTGGACATAGGCCTCCCCAGGTGCCGCCACTCTGACTGGTTCTGTGCCCTCTGCATCCAGCGGCTTCCCACGACTTTTATCAAGTCGTCGGTCCACCTGGTTGGGGGACGCCCTGTGCTCCTTTTGCCTAGACATGGTCGCCACTCCAGAACCTTTCTGCCCCATCGATTGTCTGTTCTTCGGGCGATGTGCGCAGCCCATTGCCACTGCAGCCTGTAGATTTTGAGAGCTATGTCGGTGACTTTTGTTCGTCTACGGATCTCGTCGTTACGAATCTTATCTCGTAGCGAAATGCCGAGCATAGCTCTCTCCATAGCATGCTGAGCGACTTGGAGCTTCCGGATGAGTCCTAGCGTGAACGGCTCCGTAGGTCAACATTGGCAACATACATGACTCGAATAATTTCGACTTCAGGCACTGAGGAATATCAGATGAGAAAATACTTCGTAGTTTCCCGTACGCTGCCCATCCGAGTTG
>DWON01003992.1:0-17014 GCA_018251015.1 Phocides pigmalion okeechobee | reverse complement strand
AGTTCAGATAGGATTTCAGTCGTGTTTGTGGTTGTACGTGGATGTCTATGGACTGCGACTACTTGATATCAAGCGGTTGACTTGAATATTAAAATATAAATATCTTTATTTAAAAAAATGTTTACAAATATTCCATTTTGTATGTTTTTATAATTTTAAGATTATTGATATTATTCTTTTGTTTTAAATTTTAATTAATTAATTTAAAAGCATTCGGTTTGTTGAAAATGTTATTTACAAATAATAATTTTTCATTATCTTAATTAAGTAAAAAGGTTGTATGATGTTTGCCCTGGAAGCTGCATGCGGCTTAAGCCTAGTGTGCTTTGCAAAAGAAACATAAGGTCATAAGGCTAAACTAATATACTGTATACAAATACGTAATTTGAAAAAATAGTAAAAGTCACAAGTAGTCACCCATCCAATTCTCGACCGCGGCTAACTTTGCTTCAATATCGTCTCTTCAATTTAAATGCGCGACTCGTTTTAGCGTTTTACTTTGTTTAAACACTTTTTATTTGCATGTTTGGACATGTTCAATTG
This sequence comes from Phocides pigmalion okeechobee, assembly GCA_018251015.1. Lineage (NCBI taxonomy): Eukaryota > Metazoa > Arthropoda > Insecta > Lepidoptera > Hesperiidae > Phocides > Phocides pigmalion. The sequence continues at coordinate 16,471 of DWON01003992.1, read as the reverse complement.
CAAATATTTTCAGAATGTTCCATTTCACGCCCAGTAAACCAACATAACGAAATATGTGCATTGTCCAGTTAAATATTTGATTCTGGTCGTAACAAATATTTGACTTTGAATTCGGTATTTTATCTAAAACTTTTCAAATTAATTCAAATCGAACAAAATCGAATGGAATCGACACGAATCGAATCTATTCAGATTGACACGAACCGACATGAATAAAGTGGAATAGAACCGAATCACATCGAATCAAATCTAATCTAATAGAGTCGAGTCAAGACGAGTAGAGTCGAGTTGAGTCGAATCGAATTCAAAAAAAAAATTAACTATAAGTAAAATTCTCTGAATTAAAACATTTGCGTCCGTAGCTTGACGGTCAATGTAATCATCTATACAAGCGGGGCTACGAACTTCGGATTGTACAGGAACATTTGACACACCATTGTCGTTAAGGAAAATCCGGGAACACACAGTACCTGCTTGAAAAAAGGGAACGCGTCAGTTGAATTACTTCTCCTATATTCATATCATCAAAGGAAACGCGGAAATTATCATTTTATCTGTCTTTTGTCATAAAAAGGAACTATTGGAAAAAAACATGTTTATATTATAAAACTAGCTGCGCTCGCAACTTTGTTCGCATGGCTTAAATTTTTGTATTTTTCCGATTTCTATAGGAAAAAAGTTAAATATGAAGTTTTAGGCATAATATACAATATTCTTAAAGCCATGAATTCACATATTCCTAGAGCCAATAATCCACACATCCTTAAAGCCGAAACATTACAATATTCTTTAAGCTAAGAATTCATAATTCTGTTTAAGATAAATATTGTTAATATTCTAAAAGGCAAGAATTCACAACATTCTTAAAGCCAAGAATTCACTCATTCCTAAAGCCAAGAATTCACAACATTCCTAAAACCAAGGATTCACAACATTCCTAAAGCCAAGAATTCACAATATTCTTAAAGCCAAGAATTCACTCATTCCTAAAGTCAAAAATTCACATATTCTTAAACCCAAGCCGAATTTGGAGCCTTGTAACAGAAAAGGGATGTAAGTAAAGTAAGAATGATTACGTAGTCACGAGACTCCAGCTGGCAATTATTAGGTTGTCAAGACTATGACGTTGTCATCAAGAAATTACTCAAACTATTACGTTGAGCCGAACTAATGACTGGCTGATGTTTTGATTGCGTGTCGCCTTCACAAACGGGTGTTTTTGATTAATTAGTACGCTAACTGTTGTAATGAAGAACGGTCTTGAAAATTGTCGCCTCTCGTCTCATTAGCTTTTAAGTAGAGTAGAAAACCAGCTTAACGCTACCTGATATTCCGTTCCTGTAGTATCGTGCCAATTCAAAATACCAACTTTAAAAAAATACATTTGAAATGTCATAAAGAGATCTAGAAATAATTACATATGCTAGTTGACTCTATTAGGCACTCACTTTACGACAGAAGCCTTCATTCCTCGAAGAAAAATTTTCTGCAAATAAGCTTGTGCTGCCTTTCTAGTTACACTCTATTAGGTACTCAATCTTCTTAAATTCCTTACTTAACAGAACAAATCCTCTAGTTCCCACTTTACACTATTAGAGCACTTTATTTTCAAGAAAGAAATAACTGCAAAATCCAGGTCAAACACATTGATTAAAGTCCTTAAATACGATTTAATCGCAGTTAAGGTTGTAAAATGCTCCAACGCTACTATATTACATTTCCTTAAGCATTTGTTTTAGAGGCTCCGCGCCTGTATACATAATAAAATTGTAACTGATCGATGTCTGTACATGAAAGGTTTAAGATATGTTAGAAAATATATTATTGGAGACTTTTTTATGCGAGAAGACTAGCAAAGTAGCATGCAAACCACCTGGTGTTAAGCAATCGCAGCCCATAGACATCAACGTATAAACAAAAACACGACTGAAATCCTATCTGAGTTCGAAAAAAGATAAGTTGCTATTCCTGAGGACCAAGATGGCCGCCTCGCTTCAAAGTGTAGTCGGCAACCGCATCTCTCTAACCGAAATAAAAGTAATGCTTGAGGGCGGATTATGAGGGCGGCGGTGGTACCTCCCCGGTCGAACTATAGTTCTCCCATCTTACCTTAATTAAGGCAATAGAACCCAATGTAGTAGTTGATAGAATTTGTTTTTTGTTTGTCTCTTTGGCTATGCGTTTGTACTCGCTGGTCTCAGCAACGGTTTAACTAATTTCGAGGTGGTTTAAACTGATACGTTGCAGTAACCTTAACTTAACATTTGGTGCATGTTTCATTTTAATCGATGTATAAATAAAAGTTAAGAGTTACGTAACTTTAAAAGTTAACTTTGAGCGTAACAGAAAGTCTGCTTTTAGAAATACGAAAAATGTGACCCACGAGAACGAACTTGCGTGCAGTAACTTGTATAAATATAATTTTAGATGTAAAATTAGATTTTGACGCTGCTGAAAAGAAGGCTGGTTCATATCTCGCCGGGTATTGCGCTTGCTATTCAACGCAGCAATGCGACCCGTTCTTGACATCATGTCGCATCGGCACGGTCTCCGTTTAGGTTAGATTTTATTATAATTAGTTTCAAAGTTTTCGATATTGTAATTAAAATTTTAATAAATTGTATTAATCTTTTAAAAATATTAGTTTTTCAATGAAATTTATAAAAATATTGTACCAAATTCCCACTGCAAATAACATTGGATGTTACAGAGATATTAGGTACATTATTAATAGACTTAACAAAGTCGACTTCAAGATATTACTTCTCCTGTTTTACCAATAGCTGTATAGTAACTTCTTTCATAATGTACCTTGAAAAGATTAATATCATTTTATTAACAAATCCTAGAACATCAAAAGTTAAATACTTAAGCTATGAGGAAAATTTGTGCTAAATATCAAACTTAATAAGGCAAACAAAGTCGGTGGTACAGTCTAGTGGAGCAATGTTTGTATCCGCTCATTACCAGAGTGGTTGCAGCAGGGTTCATTAAACGGACGCCATTACAAGCCCGATCGATGACCGAGCTTGCATATTTAACGAACAAAACGCGCCCAAACTCATTATGGGACCACTTTTAGCTGAGAGTTTATTGCATGTTATTATGTATACATATTGGATGTATGCTGTTTTTATCCGGAAATCCTGTACAGTATATAGTACTACCAGATTTCGGTCGCGACGTAAAAGTCGATTTTACCAAATTTCAAGTTGTTGTCTCTCTACTGTTGTTGTCTGACTAGACGTCGACATTACGAAATTTAATCTTTCAAGCTCATTCCATCCAAGTAAAAGTCGATATTTCGAAATTTCACATTATTCCTGCGTAAATATCGACGTTACAAAATCTGATCTTTCAAGCTCTTTTGCACGCATTAATGTCGATAATAAGAAATTTCACCTTTCAAGCTTTGTTTGCCCGCGTAAATGTCGATATTACGAGATTTCATCTTTCAAGTTCGTTTGCACGTGTAATAATCGGTATTAATAAATTTCACCTTTCAAGCTCTTTTTCCCCACGTAAATGTCTATATTACGAGATTGCATCTTTAAAGCTCTTTTTCACGCGTAAACGTCCATATTACGAAATTTAATTTTTCAAGCTTTTTTGCCCGTTTAAACGTCGATGTCACGAAATTCCAACTTTGTATTTATTTACCCTCTAAGGTTTCCATTTGCTTATTTTTTCTATATATATATATATATATATATATATATATATATGATATAGCGTAAATGAGAACTATCACTTACGCTCTATCAGAGAACCAAATATGAAAAAATATCTTTAACAAAAAAAAAACCCTTTAGTAAATTGCTCTCTTGTAGTAAATAGTTTGCTTGGTTCATAGTGTAAATTGGTTAAAAATATTTTCATAATTTTTCCATGAAGCGCCAAAAGAAGTGTGATTTAAAAAATCTGGCAACACTGTTACTGTTAACTAAACTGCATGATATATCACTCTAAATCACGTTGTAACTAATCTTATATCTCAAGTATACTCATAAAGAAATTATTGACGAAATTTGTACCTAACTCATGGACTAATAGTGGAGGCTAACTAAAAATTAAATTGGTCTCTTAAGGATTTAATAGCACTTATCTACTGACGACAACACACAGTGCACGGTTGAAATATCGTTACCTTTATTGCTCCCAAGTTGAGCATTATCTATGAACTAGCTACAGCCCCGGGTTCGCACAGAGCATAGCATATATGCCTACATTTCTGTCGTAATGTCGTATTAAAATATTGTGTCGATGTCGGATCATTTAAACTAGATACAAAAACCTTCCTAATGAGTCAATCCGTCCATCGGTGAATATCGCATCAAAATCCGTCGCGTAGTTTGAAAAATCTAAGCGTACAAACAGCGGGAAGTGACGTTGTTTTATACTATGTATCTATTTATAAAATCATTTTATCTACTATTATATAAAAGTGAAACGCTGTCTGGTTTTTTCTTTGCTTATATATTAAGTGAGATCTATTCAATTCATCTATCTCAATATTAATAAATAGTACGTTAATTCCGCTATGATATTAGTTTCAATCCATAACATTATTACATGTAGTTAAGACATCCGTCCTTTTTGAGTCAACATTTTTCAATATCCATACCGCGGTGTAGTTTATAGCAAATACCGTTACGAGGTAGTACAAATTTTCCAATATTTCTCAAAATCTTTTTGTAGATAGAACTACATATGTCCACTCACTTACCGTGTCGCCAATCTATACGTATACTGCGATTCGTATGTATAAATATATGTATATATAAATAAGCGATTAGTTTAAAATAATAACATAATTATGGTTAAGGCAACCACCTTCTAGCAACACGTTTCAATTTACCGCTGTATAGCAAATACCATTACAAGGTGGTACAGAACTTTCCAACATGTACCAAAAACTCTTTGAAGATTATTCTCTCTATCTCATTATCACTCAGAATTATATCCGCTCACTTAGTATTTCACTAGTATATTTTGAGTTCATTAACCTCTCTAAGATGGGATCCTTTAGCAGGATATCACACGAAGTCACCCATGATTCTATATCTGCTCACTTAGTATTTAACAAAACCGGTATCTTTCGAGTTCCTTAACCTTTTCAAGAGGGGTTTCTCTAGCAGGATACACGAAGTCACGCATAACCGTTCTGAAAGTCTCCTGCTTATCACATAACGTGTTATCTAAAACGATTTGTAATGACGCTTAAACCACTTTGCTGCCGAGCGACGTCATCTTTATTAGTCTTCCAGAGAACTTCTAATCTCGGAACTCGCGAAGATTGTGAATAAAGTACCAAGTCATTCTACGTCTACAGTTAACTAAGTTGGGGATTTTTGGAATTCCCGACCACCTAAATTCCAAGAGACACCTAAAGTTTACAACTCTAACTTTGTTTTCGAATTTGTAGCAAAGAAACTGATCTATTAACTTCTGTCTAAGACTTATCCGGCTACCAACTTGTTTCTAATTAATAAACGATAAGGATTTTTGAAAATTTTAGCTTTTACAAACTCCATAGGTACGTAATCATTCTTATTTTCCCTTTAATGAGTCTATTATTTTAAACGAATATTATCGCGGTATTTATACATTGCACAATATATCGGGTATTAATGACAATTTGATTTTATTGCTGATATTTCGAGCCAGTTGCATGGATCGTAGTCACGATTAAATTCAGGATTTTTCAATAACCACGAGCCACACAACCAATTCGAAACATCGGCAATAAAAAAAATAATTGGTTAATCTTCGTACCCGGTACATAGGAAAATGTCCTTTAATGTGTAATTTATCTATTTATTCAAGAATCAACACTTCGTTCTCAGTCAAGACTACACAAAAATGTGGAGAAATACTTATTTGAAAAAATATTTTAATACTCTCATAATATGGTGAGGTTACCGGTACACTTACAAGTGAGGCGACCATCTCAGTCCTTAGGAACGCATCTATGCACGACGTCAGGCAGGTTTTAGTCCTAATGTGTGTGTTGTCCATTCGCTGCAGACACCATTTAACATCATATGGCTAGTCTGCCCTTTTGCTACTTTTCTAAATAAAAAATAGTAATCAACTCTTCTGTCTGGTGTTTTCTGATCACCCAAAGAGCCTCCGAGAAAGTTCAACAACCGAATCTACCTGTAAGAATCGGGTCCAATTATTAAACGTACATATTCAAGGACATTAGCACAGTTATTTTACCATTAGCGGTCACCCATCAGATTCCCGACCACGCCCGACGTTGCTTAACTTTGTATAATTTATTTACGGGGCGGTACCACCGCCAGCCTCATAACCCGCGGTAAAGCTATCTGTTCTTCATGTATTGTGTTTCGGTTGAGGAGGTGTGGTTGCCAGATACACATTATTGGAGGCGACCATTTTAGTCCTCAAGGGTAGGTACGCATCCGCGTCCATCCTCAAATAGAACTTCTGTTCTATTTGAGATTGGACGTGGTTGTCCATGGGCTGCAGTGACCACTTAACATCAGGTGGCCTGCATGCCCGTTTTTTACTCTTTCATAATAAAAAAAAATAATAAAAAAGAAACGTAAGATTATGAACAACGTCAATCCTCAGAGGAATCAATAATCATGAAGAATGATGGTATTTATTTTGAAGTGACCCGAAATGTAATTTGGAAAAATCGAAACAGAGAAGAAGATTGGAAACATGACGAATTGTTACACCGAATATTTTGATTGTAAAGGTTTCAAATTTATAAAATATGCTTTCGAAGTTTAATTAATTTATAGACGAACAAAAGCTCGGAAGAATTTGAATTTATACAACAATTACGTTTAATATTCACTTGTTCCATTTGTTTCAAGTTCGTCAAATTCTGTAAAGGTTTATACGAACGAGCTTTTCTATTTAATACTTATAACTCTTGACTAAGATTACAAATGTTATTTTTGTTGCTAATACTGCCTACAACTTATGGACAAGAAATAATTGTTATTATTTTACTGGTCAGTAACACTCTCTTTTATGACAGCTACTGTCGGTCCAACGCTAGATTCAGTTTTCCTCGTTTTTATAAAGGCTATGCCTAGAAATTATATTTAGAACATTTTCCTCTCTGCAGTGGGTTTCCAATTGCTGGTATCTTAAGAATGTGCTCGTGGCATAAAAGGTTTCCACAAAACTATCACAAGACCGCTTTCCACCCTAACGTCTGCTGGGGTAGTGATTGCTGATCTGGTTAGAATTGTGACAGTTAAACTATTCTTGCCGCAGAATGTTGAAATACTGGAATGACGTCTATTTGGCGGCAGTATGTGTCTGACTACCTTCGTCTTTGATTCCTTCTGAAATACTAGGTTGCAACCTGGGGAACCTGCTGTCTTCTATTCGTATGAGGGCGACTGAAGACCTCAACTGTTTTGAGGAACAACAGTGAATCTCCCTTTATTCTCTATCTTAGTTATAGATCGAAAATAGTTGTCTAATTTGTGCTCTACTCCTATGCTTTTAGTTCAAATGGGTTGGGCATATGGAAAGATTGTTATGAGTTCAGGATTAAATTGACGTCAGCAATCGTCACCCCAGTGGTTAGAGAAGACCTAGTCAAAAAAATCTCGAAAGACCACATAAGTTCTGCTATTAGACCCTAAAATCACTTGAGGATATAAAAACATCATTACCGTAGCAGCATTGGTTTATCTGCAAAACATTTATATAAAATGACATAAAATCGTCCAACAGTGTCAAGATAAGCCAACACTCAACGATAAAGCTGCTAGCATTGTTTCAACACACCCAAGGGATAGATTAAGACACATCACGGCGCAGTATCACGCTAGTTCATAATCGTCCGCCAGTTATAATTTATGGCTGCGCTGATATGGGTAGCAGAAAAGGTTTAATACCAGGCCGTAAAGGACTGAAAGTCTACGGCGTAAATTTAAAAGCTTTGGTACTTTGTATGTCGTAACTGCTCTACAATGGGTGGGTACCCATAAGTACGTTTCAGTGCTTTGAGCGTAAAGCTCTCTTTCTGGTTATTGTAATGTAATATAATGTAATGTAATCATTATATTTATGATTATTTTGTGCGTCTGTATGTTAATGAACAAGTCCTAAACAGCTGGACCGATATTAATGAAATTAGTTGTGTGTCTTCAGATGGATCCGAGAATGGTTTAGGTGGTACTGAAATCGGATGTAAATCTGATATTTCTGAATTTGGATCCAGTAGAACCTGGCATACTTTCTGCAAAAAATGGCTTATAGATTTTTTTCAGAGCGAGACAACGTCCGCTATGCCCTCTAGTATAATATATGTAATAAAGTTGTACTTTATTTTTTACTTGTGAAGAACAGGAAATGAACAAACATGCCAACTGATGTGAAGTTGTCGCTGCAATCCATGAACAACTAGATAGAACCTCAAATACGACTTGTATATAAGATGCGTTTCTGTTTCTGAGGTCTGAAATGGCTGCGTAGCTAATAAGTGTAGTTGGTAATCGCAAAGTTTTAAGTTACTAGAGTTCGACTGGTGAGATACCACTGCCACCGTTAACTCATAATCCGCTGTAAAGCATTACTTATATTTCGGTTGGAGAGGTGCGGTTGCCGGGTACACTATGAAGCGAGGCGAACATCTTAGTCTTCGGGAGTGGCAACGTATCTATGTTCGAGGTCAGATTGGATTTCGGTCGTGTTTGTAGTAGTACGTGGATGTCTATGGGTTACGACTAATTAACATCAAGTGGTTTGTATGCTCGTTTGCTACTCTTTTCACATAAAAAGCTTTTGTACCGAAACGCAAGTGAACTTCAAAAAAAATAGATTGCCTCTTCAACCGAAACCGGTTTATGGTGGTGCCGGTGGTACGTCGCCGTCAAATTATTTCTACGGTGACCTTGCTTGTGAACTTGTATTTGTAAATCGAATCACATAAATTTTCTACACACATATTTAGGCTACATACATAGACGTCAATCAAATAAAGGCTTTAATTTAGCTTTAATTTATATTCGAATACATATGACATATTCAACTCAGAGTTGTTCTAACTTCGAAGCCTTAGGTAACAAATAGCGAATGCACGAACTAACCTAAGGGTAGGTAATCAATTATGTACCCGGGGGGTGTTCAATCAAGCCTAGGGGATGCCGGTGACAAGGAGGCTGTTTGTGATTGTTTTGGACAATGAAACTGGTGTGAACTGGATGATGGATCACGTGCCTTCTTGAGTGGCTATCCTTTAGTTTAATTTAGTCTATTTTAATCGAGTTACGAACTTTCAAAAGCTTTAATGTTAAAAGTTTATTTTTCTTTTTAAATATTTTATTAATCTCACATGTAATTTACGCAGCATAAGTCTAATGATTTTAATTGAATACCTTTGATAAATTAAAAAAAAATACTATGGTACTTACGATTTATAGTTGATTCCACTTGACCACATGGTCACTTGCCATGAGCTACATAGTGGTCCAGGACCTGAGCTGGTCTCCTCGCTTTATGTGTAACTAACCATACCTCTAGTTCAAGTTTTACCAAACAATTTACAATACACGTCATACATACGACAAGATATCGTATCGTGACAACGTCGTGATATCAATGCAATGTCTCGCATGTTTGTCCCTTACGGTTTGGATATAATATTGAATAGCCTTCTACGTGAGTAACCTCGTTCGAAACTGCTCCATATTCATCGGTTGTTGATAACGAGCGGTGGTATTTGACTCCAATTTTAGGGTCAACGAGACTGAATAAATGTAGAACTTTGGCAATAGCAATTTAAATATCTTTTGACTTGGAATAGTTATCTGTTTTAACGACTGTAATAGTCTGTGGATTTTAAGTACGAAGAAATACGATTCTAATGAAACCAAGTGGAAAGAGCTTATATTTCAATTTATTTTATTTAGTAACGCGTAGATCGTTAACGATAGACGAGGTTACGTTGGACGTTGTCAAAATTTGGATGGGTAACCGCTAATGGTAAAAAATCGTGCTTATTCAATTCTTTTTTACTTTTTTGCCAATGCGTAAATCGTCACCGATACACGAAGTTACATTTTGCGTGATTGAAAATTGGATGGGTGACCGCTAGTCGTAAAAATATGCTTTTTTTATTATTATTATTATTTTGCCATAGTGTAGATCATAAACGATACACGAAGTCAAGTTGAGCGTAGTTGAAAGTTGGATGGGTTACCGCTGATGGTAAAAAAATCATGTTTATTCTTCTGCCAACGCGTAGATCGTAAACGATAGAAGAAGTTATGGCGTGGTCGAATGTTGGATGGGTAACCACTAGTAATAAAAATTTAAGCATGTGTTGATGCATTGGAAGGTTGAGCGGTTCCGATTGTTATCGATAGATATCATTTTGACTACATGAAAGGCTCTATAATGGACACATCCGACAAATGAAATGGAAATAATACCATACTATCTCCATAACTTTATTAGTACCCCTTGTACTAGATAGACAGATGGTAGAGTGCGCTTGAAACTTCCACCAATTTGAAGGAGACTCTTACCTTCTGTAAGAGTCTCCTTCAAATTGGTGGAACATAATGAACTAATAATGATCTAAAACTAAAGATGTTAATTAGTTACAATGTATATAAAAAGTAGAATAGATTTATGTTGTTATATGAGAAGAGTAGCAAACAAGCATGCAAACCACCTGATGGTAGTCGTAGCCCATAGACATCCATTTAAAATCACAAATATGACTAAACTCCTATCTGAGCTCGAACATAGATGCGTTTCTACTCCTTAGGACTAAGATGGTCGCCTCGCTTCAAAGTGTAGCCGGCAACCACACCTCTCCAACCGAAACACAAGTAACGCTTTATGGCGGATTATGAGGGCGGCGGTGGTACCTCCTCGGTTGAACTATAGTTCTCCCACCTGAAGAATGTGGATAATATAATACTTAGTAGATATTATGTCATCTCTAATGTGATGTTGTGGAATGTAACATAGAGTCACTCTATCCTCTCTGATATTTTCAGCGTATATAGATGTATTGTAAGATAGAGTCGTTATTTTCTCTAACAAGTTCATCGTGTATAGCTGCAATGTAACGTAGAGGTACTATATTCTCTCTAACATGTTCAACGTATATATCTATAGTGTAACGTCAAGCGATCTATCCTCTCTAACGTGCTCCATATTCATCGGTGTTGTTGATAACGTCGGCTCATATTTGACGTTAAATTGAAGGTGAACGCGACCGAATAAATACGCGAAATAAAAATGCAATATCGAAGATATTAAAATACGAGATTATAATTTAAAATATTATAATATTTAAGCTTAGTCTACGCCCTACTATCTGTGTTAGATTTTAGTAAAACTCTACGATCCTAAGTTTTATTTTCCTCCCAGACGGCAAGAACGATTTTGATTAGGTTTTAGTTTGTAAGATCATTGGATGGTTCTTAGATAGTTAACATTTTGAAACAGATGAGTTGCGTCTCCTTACTTTCATCGATCGTGAAGTTTTATTTTTTATTTTTTCGACCAGTTTTTTTTTATAAATATTATAAAAATATTCTTAGAAAATCATAAATGGATATTTCACAAAAACGTAATCTAATAATCCCTAGTTTTAAGTCACCCAGCACTACTCAAGATTTAAATTTAACATTTTTCATAAATTTAAATAATAATGAATGATTAAATGTTTGAATAATATTTCACAAGTCTACAAGTAGCTAAATAAAAATAAATGTTGCAAAGATTCCACCTCGAGGTGAAGAAGAAAGGTCAAGAGCCTAATGAATTGAGATGAATGAGACTCAAGTGTTTGCAGGCGATACATAATAAAATTTAACTGTCTTTCTGTCAGACCTATAGAAGCGCATAAACACTGCTTGTATTTCTTTAACATGCAACAAAGTTAACCCACATGAACCGTGGTCGGAAATTTGATGGGTGACCACCAATGGTCATCAATCAAATCATTCATCAGAAAGGTCTCAGTGCATGTATAAACACGACTTCTGTATATCGTAAATAACTAGCAAAATTAAGTTACATGTAGCGCGGTCGGGAATTGAATGGGTTACCATTAGTGGTGACAATTCATACATCAGCTAGGCTTCAGTGCATACATAGACGCCACTTTGTAAATCGTAAACAACTCATAAAGTTAAGCTACATCAAGCGCGGTCGGGAATTGAATGCATAACCATTAGTGGTAAAAAATATGTGTTTTCTAGGTTTCCATACACGATTCAATGTATTTTCTGCTGTGTTCTGGTTTATAGCATGGTAAGACAGACAAGCTTAACTACCAGATTAGAAAGCCTAGTACAGTACTATTTAGTCCGTAGGAATATTAACGCATTTGTGATCGGCATCAGATTGGACTAGAACCACATTTGGGATTAATCACAGTTGGTTAGAGAAAAAGACTATTTACCGTAAAACGGGGTCAAATAGAACCCTTGTTCTGTTGAAATTGGTTACAAATGGCAGTAGCTGCAATTCAAATAGGTCATTTAATATCAGGTGAACTGCATCGGATTGCTAATATCGTGCTATAAAAGAAGACTAAATCCATAAATCGGTCCATAAATACACTCATCATTTAATGATATGTCAGAAGAATTAAGAATAAAAATTTAATAAAACTTTTCACTCAGTAATCTGTAGATGGCTATACACCAATTACACTAATTGCTTAAGTACGTAAAGACGGCATAATAATATAGGATGACAGAAATATTAACAGAACAAAAACCTTTTTAACAATAAATTACATTAAAAATAAGATACAGATTGTACATAATATGTATTATGTGTGTATAATAAAAATCCCTCTCATCATTTAATGATGTGTCAAATTAAGAATACAATTTTAATAAGAATAAATTTTTAATAAAAATTTCCACTCAAATATCGGTACAGTAACACGACATTTCAAATCAAAAAGATTAGTATTTCTAAAGTTCAATAAATATGTTTGTGTGGTTATCTCTACATTCTAATTATCTTCTCTACTTAAGTAAAATCGAGATTCTAAACTTAAATAAAAATGTTCACTTACGTACACTTAGCATAATCTTTCAAATCAAGAAGAATCTTGTTCTAAGTTGTAATAAAAATGTGGACGTAGTTATCGTTACAATTTAAATATAGATTTCATCCGTAAGGTTCTTGTCACCATCTCTGTACCAACATCTCTAGAACCATCTGGTATGTGTAGGGGTGATGGCAATAGACCTAGATATATAACTTAAAGAAAACCGAGTTGCTAAACTTAAATAAAAATATTCAACAAAACACTTGTTCTAAACTTCAATAAAAATGTTCATTCAACTATTACTCTACTTTACATATTACGTCTAAGTAAACAAAGTTGTGTTTTAAAGTTCCCTCAAAATTTTTAACAGCTCGTTTCTACACGCCTTAAATATCTTAAATCGAGAGAAATCTTCTTTTAAAACTTTACAAATTATCCATTATTTACATATGTACTCTTCTCTACATTCCTTATCAAGAGAACTCTTCGCTTTAGATGTAGCATAATGTTTCACTAAAGAAGATTCATTTCTATAAACTTCAGTAAAAATATTCCCATATTATTATTACTCTACACTCTAAACGTATCAAATCAAAAATTTAAGATACTATAAAAAATTAAGTAATTAACAACTAAACTATAAATACCATCTTAAATGAAGAAGCAATAGATGCCTTAATTTTATTACATCTATGTAAAATTTTAAATAAAGGAGAATTAATCTTAAATTAAGAAGAATCACTATTCTAATCCCCAATAAAAATATAGTACTAGTATATTTACTTTCCAGACTTCAATAAAAAATCTTAGATGTCTTTACAATCTAAATGATATTTCAAATAAAGTACAATCATATAAATGTAGAAGAAACATTCATTTGCGAACATTAAATGGTTGACGTTATTATGGCACCTCAACACGAATTGGTTAACATGAAGCAATAACTCACGGTTGTTGTATTAATTTTTCGTCGCGTTCCCCCAAGTTATTTAAAAACCAATTAGCCGTGGAAATGGCCCAATTGGTCGGAACAACCATATAATTATGTTAAACAACTTTTCAATTATTCGAAACAACGGGTAATAATTCATACGCATGTTCTTTTCTGATTTACGTCGCGTACATTTCAAAAGTTTTTTTTATTTATTAATTCATTGTAAAACATGAATGAAAATCAAAAATGTATCAATGCGGGAAATATATGAATTCAACGCGGAAAGTTCTTGGAACCATGCCGCATGGGCACGTTAGGCTTTTATTATAATTAGTTTTAAAATGTATCACATATAACAAACACTTTCAGTTAAAACTGTATCATTTTCTTAAAATATAATTTATGTCATTCACAGATCTTTTTCTCAAACGTTAAAAGCAATCATGGAATGGTATTGCATTAGTGACCGCGTCAAAGGATTTCCATATAATCGAACTAGCGAACGAGCACCTAGTCTTGATTTTAAGCCGACGTAACCACCCTTTGGTATCTGTAACCTCACAAAGCTTACAATACCTGAAGTCGATCAATTACACATTGTTACTCCGGAGAACAAAGATCAGAAGATAGAACGCTGTAAAACGTTAATCTAGCGTAACGTACTCTTCTAGAATACAGCAGCTCTGCATTATAATTAGAAAATAAATATAGCAATGGTTATTTTTATGTTGGTAAGTAGTAAACGATCGTTCAAGCCACCTGATGTTAAATGGTCTTAGCCCATAGACATCCACGTACAACCACAGACACGACCGAAATTCTATCGAAGCTCGAGTAGCAACGTATCTATACGTTGCTACTTCTGAGGACTAAGATGGTCGCCTCGTTTCAAAATGTAGCCGGCAACCGCACCTCTGCAACGGACGACGCATTATAAGACCGGCGGTGGTACCTCTCTGGTCGAACTATAGTTCTCCCACCTTTTCTAATTTATCTCTAACGGACCTCAAATAGGAAAAAAGACCCATAGAAGTCAATTGTTTCAACATAATACAGATACCCATTACCTACTTCTATTACACATAAATTCTTGCCAGTAATCATTACATTTTGATAGGATTAATAAAGCAGCATCGAGCTTTATTAAAAGTTTCGACAGCCGCCAATTAAGCTTTCCGAGGCGAATTGCCCCATCAAAAACTGGTAGCAACTTTGCACTATAAACAATTTGCTATTACAGCCTTCTTGGTAGTTTAACTTATAAGGTTTATAGAGGAAATCGGTGAAAGCACAATTAGTTTGGTTGCAACTTTTTTGTAAAAAAGGATCTGTCTATCTATCTATCTATCGATCTATCTATCTATCGATCTATCTATCTACACGGGATATTAAAAGTTTAACCTGTGAAGTGGTTGTCTTCCTGGTGGTCAATAAGACATAGGTCAAGGGCTCCTGAAGGTTCCATATACAATGGGGGGCAGCCCATGGACAACCACGTCCAATCGAACAACGTCCCATAGAACTTCTGTTCTATTTCAGGCTATTACTATTAGTTCTATTAGAAGTACTATTTGTTCCTACTCCTGGGGACTAAGATGGTCGCCTCCAATAATGTGTATCCGGCAACCACACCTCCCCAACCGAAACACAATACATGAAGAACATGTTGCCTTATGGCGGGTTATGAGAGTGGCGGTGGTGCCGCCCCGGAAGAGCTCTCTACCACCTTTAAAACCTATTATTTACGCCTTAATTAACGCAATAAAACCCTTAAACAATAGTTGTTACAATTTTTGTCTATTTGTCTGTGCGTTTGTGCGCGGTAATCTCAAAAAAGCTTAACCGACTTTGGTGCGGTTAACAACAATATATTGCAGTAAGATTCATTTAATATGTATTGTTTCAATAATGTATTATAATCAGTTTGAGTTAACATTAAGTGTATGTTTAATATCAATTGGTCGGTGAAAAAAAAAATTCACGGTGTCAGTCAGTTAGTCCACAAAAACTTTTCGCAGGCAACCAGTGTGAAATAAAGGTTTTGTAAGAGACTCCTTCATAATCCGCCGTAAAGCATTACTTGTGTTTCTGTTGGGGAGGTGCGGTATCCAGCTACACTTTGAAGGAGGCGACCACCTTAGTCCTCGGGAGAAGCAACATATTCGTTTGAGCTTAGACAGAATTCAGTCGACTTTGTGGTTGTACGTGGATGTCTATGGGCTACGATTACTTACCATCAGATGGTTTGATTGCTCGTTGGCTACTCTTCTCACATAAAAAAATGCATACTTACCGATATTTCGAATCACTGAATTGTGACCACGAGCTATGCAACTGTCTTAAAATTTCGACAAAAAAAACCATTGATCATTTACCCAGTAAATAAAAAAAATCATATATCGCTTCTACAAAAAAAAGGGCCACAACGCGAATAGACTAATTTTACAGGAGAGCCATTTAAAGTTTTCAAAATCAGTTCTTTTATAATTGCTCTGTAATTTTAAAACTGATAA
>DWON01003991.1:0-17015 GCA_018251015.1 Phocides pigmalion okeechobee | reverse complement strand
AATCATAGTTTGTTAAGTTCAACAATTTACAGAAGTACACAAATATATTTCATTATTTTATTATGTTTATATTACACGTGTCAAATTAACTTTGTCACATCCAAACATTAATTTCAGTATGATATCGAACAATACCATAATTTGAATATCATAACCTTACTAGTAGGACTTTCATCAAAAAGTCACACTCTTAAGGGCCAATACTCTAAAGGGTTTGGTGTTATTGTTTGTGTGATTTTTGCACATTAGTTATTTTTAAAAATAACAAAGTAGTAGAGACTTAAGTAAGCAACGCGGTTATTATTAGTGCAAGATTTTTTTTCAATGAAGAAATATGTATAGAGTTGATAATTATGGTTCAAAGAGTGATGGAAAAAATACGAGTTTTCGATATTAAAATATTTTCAAGTACTAAAATGTCTTCACTTAGCACAAATATGTATATAAACTTTAAAATAATTCCTTATTGTTTATGTGCGTTGTAAACAATTAGGAGTTATTTTCATTAATTTATACACGTCCAGAAAATTTAAACCAACTATTTTTAAATTTATATCGGAACTAAACATTTAGAAATATAAAAAATCACGTTTTACATTATACACATTTAATCATCATGTTAGCCATAAAAAGGACAATTAAGATTTAATTAGGGTAGCAACATTGATAATCACCACCAGCTCCTTGCCTTCGTGTTTCGAGTGAACCGGGTTTAATATCCTGTATGATGGCACAGAAGTTAATAAAACGAAATTACACGGTTGCAGCTTAAGGGCTCAGAGCGAGCAACACTCAAATTTACTGCCAGTCTCTCGGTCTATAAAGAGGGCATTTCGCTGCGTTAGCGGGGCATAAAACATAGGAATACGCAGGTGCTCGATTCTGTTTTATTATTATAGATGAGGGGAATTGAATCATGGGGATTTTCTGTCGCTTTTGTTTATTGTGATCATATGTCTGTGATATAAGTAGGTTTACTGTATTGGTTTTTCATATCGAAGTACCTAGCAAATAAAGATTTTCCACCTAAATGTCATTGCCGCCTACGACAGACTAAGACCTAAATAAGAACGATGAACCATATCAAATGACTTTCAAATAATATCAGAATTTATATATTTTACTACGTATCGGGTACTTACGATAAATGATTTTTAATTACCGATATTTCGAATCAGTTGCATGGTGGTCACGGCTAAATAAAAAATATTTATTTATGAGTACCCGGTACTCTAAGACCGTGCTAAAATTTTTTTTTGAAATTTCACCCTTAACAGTCTAAATTGCCGGTTATACGAATTTATAATATTGAAGTATACGTGAACAAATCTGCATACAAAAGCTAGTCTTAAATAAGCAGGTAATTCCGTAAAATATCGCCAAAGTTCGAGCATCATGACATGCACGGTGTCTCACACCGACGCCGTACAGTTGAACTGCCGCGCACAATTCGTGCAATTCGCGTGAAGTACCTAACAAAGTTTCTTAATAGCGGCGACATGAAAGCGCGGCTTCAAAGCGTTCCGACTGCGACAATTACTGCGCGACAAAGCGACACCGCCAGGAATTTTAATAACGCTTCTAGAAATTAGCGGACAGAGCTGCGCACGTCCCGGCCCTTGTTTTAGTTCCACAATGTTTTGTTTATAATTAGTCTCAATATACCTACACAGTGGTATGTTTCATTAATATTTATAATAAGATTGTTTTATTAAAATTTTTTTTATTATTTTATTATTTTTTTATTTTTTTATTGTGAAAGAAAAAGAAACGGGCATGCAGGCCACCTGATGTTAAGTGGTCACCGCAGCCCATGGATAACCACGTCCGATCTCAAACCGAACCGAAGTTCTATTTAAGGATGGACGCGGATGCGTTCCTACTCCTGAGGACTAAGATAGTCGCATCCAATAATGTTTATCCGGCAACCACACCTCTCCAACCGAGTTTAGTTAAATAATTTTAAATCAAATATTATATTTCATTACGCCCTGCTTGCTGCCTGCGACGTTGATGTAAACTAAACTTTTCAGGTTTTTGAGATTTTACGCTCTCGATGCGCTTTTATCTCTGTAATAAAGCAAACGAACACTGAATCTTAAGTGAAGGTTATTTACATTAGTCAAGTCACTAAGTTCCCTGAAATCGTTTCTGAGATTAGCATACATAAATGTTCAGAAAAAATAACAAAATATCTAACAACTATTATTCCGGATTCCATTTCGTTAATAAACATCTGTAATAATAGTTTTTCTCATAAAAAAAAAATGATTATTGATATAAACACATTCACATTTACAAGTCGCAAGAGCCCTGTACTAGGTTTAGGACCGGCGTTACAGGTACGCCGCTCATCCACCGAGACTTGAGACAGTGTCAATCAACAAAATGTATATAATGCAAAAAATATTACTTCTTAACATTTATTTGTAAATAAATTATATTAAAAATATGTAGTGTAATATGTGGTGCGTACGTGTGGTACATATATGTATGTAGGCATGTGGTGAATGTTTGTGGAACGCGTGCGCGCGCGTGTGTGTGTGAGTGTATATGTGTTTAATGCGGTTTTCTTAGTAAAATTTGATATGTTGGAGAAATAAGCAGGTAATTAAGTAAGCTCATATATCTTCCATGTAAAAACAGCGATCGGTTGTAATTGATTTATTAATTGTGTAGAATAAATAAGGTATTTATAAACACAATGAATGTGAAAGATACCATACTCTGGCTTAGAGCGCCCTGTAGGCTAATGTTGACCGGGATATAAAAGTGGGCGGGAAAACCGCTCGGCACACCTTAAATGAGTCATTGATAATATAAGCAGTATAACTTCAAAAAGATAGTGAGCGCACCAGACAAAAAAAAGATTTGTTTGGAACCATTTAAAAAAGGAGAAAGGTTATCGATACGTCAGAACATATATTTTTTTATTTTAAAATAAGAATAAATATTGTAAAAAAATGGCAATACTTCTTATTCTTAACAATACTTGGCACTCGGACTAGGAGTAGTTGCAAAACTAAGCTTTTTACATTAAATTTATCGAGCTGTGTTTGGGCGTCCAGGTTCTCGACTCATATAATACAAATATAATTATTAAAATAAATTATTTTTTATAATTTTTATAATTATTAAAATAAATTATTTTCTATGGCTCCCATCATCATAAGTTCGATAACTCTAAGTGGGACTATACATGTAACATCCCCAAAAATAAACAAACTGACTAATTGATCGCCTTCCTCCTTAAAAGTCGGTAACTATAAAAATAGCCTTTAACCACATTATTATTATTGGAAATGATAAAATTACATTCACAATCAGTCAAATTCAAAGTAATACTTTTATTCAAAAGATTTCTGTTACAATTTCAGTAGATCTTTTTAATAAATATTTATAACTTGAAATAAAATAGAAATATATGTTTGAGTATATTTACATGTTAATTACTATGATGAAAATCTTAAAATCAATCAACGTCAAAATAATTATACACTTTATAATACCCAATTATAAAAATAATTTCATAATTATGCCGTGTTTTGCCCGTTTTTCGACAGCCGTTGTCGATATGTTAAACGAAGCATATAATTAATGTCATCGTGTACGCCCAAGCGATAGCGACTTTCAGTCACTCGTCTAAATATCTACGCTTAGAACGACTAATTGCCACAATTCCATCCTTGATGCGGCGCCCCAGAAACGCGGTTACGTGTAAAATTGTCGGTAATGGAGTAATTTACGAGGTGGTTGAGTTCCCTGTGCAGGCTTCGTCTGCAAAGTGCCATTTTCACACCTATTTCTCTAGTAAGTAATCCTCAAGTGTCGGTTTGAGAGATGTTAGTGACACAGTTTGTCAAACTTATAGGGCAATTAAACGAAGCATGCGTAGATTTGTCCTTTAGATCATAAACAAAATGAACAAATTAACCAATTCTTTGTGTGGTCGCAAATTTTATGGGTGATTACTACCTTTATTACTACCAAAGTGAAGCATTTAATTGTGTGTAAAATGTGGCCCACTCGTGCCATATATAACTCATGTCTGCTTATCTATAATATACACATAATAAATCATACTCAAATGTTAATTGAAAGAAATAACTTTTTATTTGCACACAGCTAACTACAGCAACAAATATATGATGTATATACAGAATAGAAATAAAAGCAATGAAAAAATAATAAAACAAAATAATAATAACAATAGCAGATATAATATAAATAAAACGAAAAAAGTATGAATCGAATAAAGTGTTACTTACTGCAGTACAAAATATTGCAAAAGAGTTAATAATTGTTGAATTAGCTCCTTTACTTTTTCTGTTGTTGCACAGTGGCATATGTGGTAAAAGTATGACAGGAAAATTTCCATCGCCCATATAATCCACCCTAACGCATTTCTTGTTTGTCTTCAAGAAGTGTAAAATTATCGGTTATATTTACGAGCGAGAAGACCACCTTAAACCTTAAGATATCAAACTATCTACGTTCAGCCGAGGATAAGATTTCAGACTGTGAGATTGAAAGGACATATCTGTAGGTTGAAAGGATCACTTAACTAAATAAAATATAATGACAACTTACTACTGATACTGCTGGCTAAGTACTGTTGTATTCGTACACTTATATGGTGTATAGTCTATCATCGGTTGACTATACTTAGACATCCGTACTCCCTATAGGCTGCTGTTCGACTGTACTTGATGAGATCGAGACAGGAAATTCATACCAGTCTATTAGTAAAGACCTACCCTCTTTTTATTAACATTTTTATCCATGCGTTCCGCATACACACATTTAGTGTGCTTGGATCATAAAAATGGTTGACTTATCTCATCAAAATCTTCATTGCTGCGGTGGGATGGAGACTAATGAGAAAAAATCAAATAAGTACGCAGCTAAACTAAAAAAGCGTTGAATTATATTAATGATAATGATCGTAACGTTAATGATAGTTTCATTGATTGTATGTACAGAAATAGGCTGCTTGCTTCCATTTAATGAAGAATACTAAGAAATGTTAATTGAAAATTGCTTGTAAATGTTCACTGAAAATTTGTGGTTATAAAAATAATTCACATCGCAGGTTAATACGGGACGAAGGGAGCCTAACTTTATGCAATTAACCTTCAGAACCTAAAGGCTCCATGTCGGTCTGCTTGGATTCTACTACAAATACAATTTTGTGAGCTTACTAAAGTTGGCAGGTATTATTACAAAAAGTTTAATACATTGCAATATATTATATGTAAGTTGTTTAATATATAATAATTTCAGATGAGAATATTTTCTTGCATATTTTTGGAGGGTAATTTTTCAGTAGATGGTTTTGTTTTTATAATTTACTTTTTAACACGGCGCATTAGCGCAACAGGATTTTGAAATGGGAATTCACTTCAAAATTCCGTCGTATTATATGGTTATTTAATTTGGTCGCATCAATAAAACTTGGCAAAGAAACTTACAAAATGTTGAAATATCCTCATAATCAAATAAAAATGTCTCACTGAGCGGGGATTACGTATTTGTTCCTGTTGGCTTTGAAATCTTTTGTCCGTGAAGTCCGCGTGCCAAAAAATATTCAAACAATTAGTACCACGTTTGATCGAGGCCGCCGATGACAAGAGGGCTGGTTCATATCTCGCGGAGAGAATTGCGATTGCTAATCAAAGCGGGAATGCAGTTAGCGTTCTTGGAACCATACCGCATGGGCTCGGTCTCCCTTTAGATTGTTTAGCTTAGGCTTTTATTGTAATTAATTTTAAGATTTTCATCATTGTAAATGTATATAATAAATTTGTATTTTTTATTAAATAAAAATACATTTACAAAATTTGTATTCGACGTACCTCGCACGTGCGCAATTAAGTCTCTGGAGTGTGTAACTTGAACCACAGCTGAATCCTTTGACATCCCTATATTCATGCGGGGCGCTACTGACGTCGAAAATTGAATTTCCACGTCCCCGGTCTTGAGGTCACCAACTTGTCTTGAAATGTCATACACGGCGCTGATAATATTATAATTCAGTTTTCTCATGAAAATTAAACAGGAAATATATTTCGCTTCATAGATTTGTATTTTTCTCAAAATTTAATCCCGCATCCTTAAAAACGAATAATAGCCTAGTTACCATCATCTATGTCCTCAGTAGTATCCTGCCTTTTTAAAATTTACAACAATACTTAAAGCTTTGATATAATATCAATATTTATATTAAAATTAACTCACGCCAGACAAGCCTGGTAAAAATATTTTCTAGAAAGTATTTACGTAAATACTTATTCAGGGATAACTGCTAAAGTCCGAGAAACTTCTGCGGTGTCACTAAACTTAAGTATAAATAGAAAACGGTACTCTTAACGTCAAGTATTTCCGAGCTGCACACAATAGCTGTCACTTGTTATAAGTGTAGCTGTGCTTTTAAGCTTATATCCAAGAGAGCGAGTTATTAATACAGACATCATTGTGTGTGCAACAATGCTATTGTTCTTTTAATCTTAAGACGAGAGCGATTGGTTCGATAGGGCAATGGTCAGTACACATACACCGTACGCACTTACTTTTTTGTTTCAAAGAAAAACCTTTCAAAGTCACCCAGTATAGTGGGCATGATGTTTGGTTATCTGCAATTTCCACCCAATGAAAAATCCCCCGACAATGCATATGATGCCCCAATCATTTCTCCATTCCTCCGGCACTTGTTTGTGCTTTCGTCGATGTATGACCACTCACACAAACTTAAAGCCAAAATATTACGTATCCTCAACACGTACTAGTAAGATAAAATAAATTCATTTTAATTTACTTTAACTTTATAGCCCATCAACTATTTATGGTGACGGTAGGTATTAAACTTATACTTATTCGTATTATTCAATAAAATACGGAGCTAACGTGTAATAATTCCTTATCGTCACATATCTCGCGTTAAGCGATACGGTGTACGATCGTAAAATAAAACGTTATTTCGCGCGTAAAACGACGATATAGGCACTCGTTGGGACACGACGGTGCAAAGAGCCGCGCGACGCCAATACGAGCCGCATTAAATTAGTTTATGATCAGCATTAAATTGTTAGCGCTCCTTCGAAGCAAGATACGTCACGCATACATGATTGGGAGAATTAACATATTTGAACTGATAAAGAAGAATAAGGTTCTTCTGCAGAAGATTGCGTTGATTTCATGAGGTCCAAGTACCAAAAATGTTTTTCAACAATTACATCCGTGTTTGATATATTGTACTAGTGATTGACAGGAGGGCCGGTTCATTTCTCACGCAGAGAATTGCAATCGCTATTTGGCGTGAGAATGCATTCATATTTCATGGCACCACGCCGCATGGACTCCCTGTAAATTGTTTAGGTTAGATTTTCACTATAATTATACAAGTATATAATCATAAATTTTGACAAGTATTCAAAGCAATCTCAAAACATATTTACAAAGAAAACAATGGTCTTGGAGAGGCTGTTAAATGTGAAAGTGCTAAAATTTGTGAACAGGTATTAAAATTTACATTGTGTAGTATATATCGATTCGATTGAATAATCGTAGTCTTTAAAGATAATAAGCTCCTTATATTTGTATTTATCTTGCCAAACGACAGGGTCTTGGAGAAGACCGTAAAATAAAATGTTACTTCTCACATAAAACAGCCGGGCGACGCCAATACGAGTCTCATTAAATTAGTTTACGACCAGCATAAAATTAGAGCAAGATACGTGGCGCAAATGTATGATCGGGCCGTTTAAATTCATTTATTACATTGTGCGTGTTTAGTGCCTACGCCTTGTCAAGTTTAATGGAAATAGCATCGTCTGTTGTTATATGCCGTCCGTCTCTTGTTACTTCTGTACGGTTATTTAAACGGCAACCATTTTATTTGTACAACTTTTACGTATTTTATGTCTTTAAAAATTGTATACATAAATGAAGCCGTAAAATCAAAATTCCTTCTTAATCTTATTATTTGTATAACCGAAGATAAATGACAAAGTTTTAGTTTCTTGAGGGATCAATTGGTTAAAATGTTATGGCTTTGTAATGGCGTTTAATTAACTTGTTGGCTGTTTTTAAATTATAGACTACTGTTCGTCGAATCACTTCAAACTAGATCACATGTACTGATCACAGTTTTTTTTAACCATGAGTGCGGACTAAATCAAGAGCTTTAATATGACATTATCATTTCGCCACGTTAAATGTATCATCGTTGCCATTGTTTTTTACAACTACCACCACGCCACCGCAGCTTATCCGTGATTACCATGCTGCATATCAACAAGTAAAAATCGTTAGTCGTTATTATCCGTAGCATAAAATGTGTACAGGGTGAACTGCAACCTAGCTCGCTACTGCAATTTCATATAAATCCACAATTCCTAAAGTGTTCAGGTAATTCTCAATCAACTCGCACCTTTGCCAATTGTCTTAGCATTGATATCGTCAAGCTATAGCCAGCTCACTGACGAAGGATTCCCTGCGGGGGTCTGTCTGCTCGCCAGTACATTACAATTGCAAACGTCGGTGGTTGTGTACAATGGAAATACATGCTAATGCCGACCATTCGCCGCAGGTCATGTCTCTAGCGCATTACGGTGAATTGGTGTCGGCTCTTTGAATAACAAATGTTATTTTTTAGTTTGCATCGAGAATCGGTTTGATCTACTCAAAATATATGATGCTGGGAAAGAATATACTAGAAGAATACGAAATTCCATCTTTCAATCTATTTTTTACCCCTCCTCCTCCCAGGGTTGCAATTTTCAAAATTCCTATCTTAGTAAATATTTAGATTATATGATAGAACCAAATATAAAAAGCACATATACGAATTTCTAACATAAAAAGTAATCATTTCCCTATAGTAAATTGCATCCCCTATTTCAACCTCTTCAAGTTATATTTTCGCAACGAAGAATAGCCATCTCCAACATTTAGTCTATTTCTCTATTAAAATTCAAAAAAATCGGTTAAGCCTTTTTAACATCAAAACATAACAAAGATACAAACATACACACTTTCGCCTTTATAACATTAATAATAAAGTCACCCCTTGTGTTCTGTGTTTCCACTACGTAATTGTATAGTAATTTACAGAACACATCCACGTTTAAAATTTCGTCTGCATAGTGCCGACTGTAAACCGTAAATGCTAACCATATAACCATGAAAAACCATCCTATGTGCTCTTTTGGAATACGAGGACATGGCCGGCATGCGGCGACATGACTTGCTATTTCCATTTTCCATGTAATAGTTTTATTCATTTGAAATTGTGTGCAGATGGCAGTAAAGAGACTCTGACACGCGTCTCGTGTGCTCACAACCTTTCAAAAGTAATACTGTATATGAAATATTGATGTTAGCAAAAACATATTTAAAAACTGCTGATAGATTCCGCCGACTTTTTCTCTCGTACAGCTTTGGCCAACAGAACATTAAAAACCGATTTTACATTGTAACTTTATCATTATTTAAAAGTGTGTATTCATATCTAATTGACATTAATTAGGTAAAATATTTGAATTTGAATATGACACTATTTATTTACCAAGCCGATGTACTGGCTTGCCAGGAAATCTCCCCCTGCGCAAGCACTTACGTTGCACAATGGTATTATGGCTTTATTGATCTATACTTTTCAAACTCTTCCTCCTCTTCCCTGCTAATGTTCTTGGAGAAGTAAGAGAGTACACAGGAAATGATATAAACGAACTATATAGTGTGTACGTAATATTAAAATAAATAAATATTATACTAAGTAAGTAAAGTATACTTTGACCCACTACAAAGCTCAGCTATTTCACATAGCAGCTCTAGTTCTCTGGACCGCTATGTTATTAAATACTATAATTGGCCCAGTCCTACTCTGTGGCCTTTGTACTATTTTGGCAAATGAAAACGTACTGTAAAATAATGGAATAAGACTTTAATTACTATGCAGTATAATAACTATAATATATCAAACCGCATTTTAATCCGTACTTTCTGAGGTGATACTAGCAGTAGTGAGGAACCATCGCCGCTCGTATTTCTAGCAGAAGCGATTCTTTCGTTTCGGTAAAATTGTATTTCGGGTAAAAGGTCGCCTGGGTATCGGTGAAGTTCTTGTATTTATGAAAGATACGTTTACCGGATACCCTTAGAAGCGAGACGACACTGTTTTTATTAACATAAAACACTATTTCTAATTATCTGTATATATCCCAATGGTATTATTCCCCCACAATCTCACAAACTTCACCATATAAATGTTTAATATTGTTGTATGGAAATGAGAAGCATGTTCCAACAGCGTGTTATACGGCTGACTTAATTAGCATAGTATTAATAACGATAGCCAGATGGTTTGAGCCGTTTAAGTTTACGATTATTTCGTGGTACAGCACACACAAGGGATTCAGAGCTAAGTGAGCGCACACGTCCAGTTTGTGAGGCGCTTGAGACATTGTCGGCGATAAGTTTGTAGCGGGTTCTATGATTTCTATTCCTTAAAGGAGTTCCTTGATATGACGATTTACCATATCTTTATAATGCAGTTAGATAAAATGTATATTAAACTAATATTATTGTGGAATGTAGGTATACTATTAATACTAGGAATTTAGGTATAGGATTTCAGTTAAGGTTGGACATAAAAATCCATGGGCTGCAGACACCTTATAACAATAGATGTCCTGCGACTTTCCCAACATTACAAAGATTTTTTTTTAATTTACATGAATAATAATGGATATTTTATGCTACTTCTTTATATACTTCTCTAACTGTTTGTTAAATTTCTTTTAAAGAGCCTGTAATAGTAGTTCAGTCTACACTTAAGCTTTTTGGAATATCCAATCTGACGGAAGGTCCTCCAGCAATACCTTGCATAGCTGACTTAACTCGCCCAACACAAGTATCTTGTCTGTCATACAGTGACAGCCCATTTTTACTAAAACTAAAGCTTTACCGTTCGTCGTTTATCGTATCGTTATAACAACGACTGTAGTCAAAAAATACCTTTAATTTTTAGTATTCTATTGATGAGTACCATAAGCTTCACAAACGATCAGATTTTTTTATGTTAAAGGAATAACAAACGGGCATGCAAACAAAGGGGGTGCCACTTCTGTGAACTAAGACGGTAGTTTCAATTATAAGTGTAGCCGGCGACCGCACCTTTCGAATCGAAACACACGAACTGCTTTACAGCGAAATATGATGCCGAATATTGAGTTAAAAACTCCATATCATAATCGTACTCAACACGTTTGAGATTCGTTGAATTGTTCACGGTACGACAAGTTAGTGGAGTGGTTTAATTTGAATGTGGAAATTTATAATCTCCAAACTAACATCGCTTTGGGGGACAAACAAAATTAATATTTTAGTTTCGATTCACATTAGCATAAGGGTTTCCACGAATTTTAGACTGTGCTCCAACTATTTCTATTCAGCCTCCGTGATCCAATTAGATTAGAATTAATACTGCTATTATTATAAATGTAACAGTGTATATAATTCCTATGACGTCGAAACGTCTGAGACGCGTTTGATAAAATTTAACAAAGAGATAGATTAGAGTTTGGAGACTGACATAGGCTACATTTTGTTGCTAAAATAAAATTTGAAGTGGACGAAGTAGGAGAATTCATTATTTTTAATTTAGCTTAAGTTTAAGATTTATTTTATTTTTATTTTTTGTATTTGATTTTTGAACATAATTGCGTCCCTAAGGAGCTAAAAAAATAACTTGAAAGACTAAATTTCTTAATTAGTCTATATAATAATATCGTAGTAAAACTTTGTGACCAAAAGCTTAATTATTAGTTAAGTTCATTTTGAATACAAAAATTGCTGTAGTACAATAAATCTCGGTCTGCCAGACTGGGGGGTTCAAATTCAAGGCATCTCTGATTTGAAAGTCACATTTATACCAGAAAATTACTAACAGTTTACTAAAATCATGTTAGGGAACCAATACGTCTGAGAACAGAACGTTCTCAAAGATGTATGAAGTCGACCAATCTGCACAGAAGCGCTGTGACCTAATTAACAATCTTAAGAAGGTTCTAAAACCATTGGGTGGACAGGACAGAACATGCTTCTTCGTAATATCGGGCGTCGTTTAATTTCCTGCGAGTGCATTTTTGAATGACAATGGGGTCGGCGAAACGGACATGTTTCTAGACACGAGTATAAGTACTTACTTGCAAATATGTTCCACTAAACAGTGATTACGTGTTTGTTCCGCTTGACTTCGAAATCTTTGGCCTTGGGATCCGAGTGCCAATTTTTTTTCCAAACCATTAGTCCTGCGTTTGACCGACGCTGTTGGTGATAAAAAGGCTGGTTTATATTTCACGCAAGGAGATGCCTTCGCTATCGACGCGGGAATGCTGCCAGCTTTCTTGGCACCATGGCCCATGGGCACAGACTCCCTTTAAATTGTTTATGTCAGGCCCTTATTATAATTCGTTTTAAGATACTCTATGTTAGATCTTGTAATAAGGTTGTCATAAGATTTATTTTGGCTTGATTTTAGTTTAAACTGCTTTACTTTTCACTTTCGTAAGATACGCAGTTTGATTTAGAAAAAAAAAACATACTATTTTATTATCAATAAACTACCTATAAATTATTTCATTTAATATTGATAAACGAGATAAACGCACTGAGTTTATAAAGTTAATATCCGCACTTACAAAATTACAATAAAATATGGACAGTCACATATTCATAGAATTAGAACAGTTTCAAATATATTAATAACAGAGTCTCTTCTCAGTATAAAAAGTACACCTATTTTGTTTACTAAAGATCAAAAGACCGTTCGTTCATTGTACGGAACAGGGCAGGACATGTTCCGTCCTAATAGTAGCGAGCATCGTTTAATTTCCTGCGAGTGCACTCTTGAATGACAATGAAATTGGGAGAATCTTATATACGTATGCGTCTGGACACAGGAAATGAAGATGCCTTGAGATTTGGATGAAAATATTAACTCAATTTTTTGAAATACGGTTTAGATCAATCTTGTTTTAATGGGTCTTCAAAAACAACATTTGTAGGTAATTGATGTTGGTAAATGTTCTTCAGTCAACCTCAGTCAACAGGGCGCTTAAAACTGATGTACCGGTTTTACATTGTACTCTTGATATTAATTAAGTGTATGTAAATACCTTACAATGAAAGAAAATATTTCAATTTGAATTTGAATTTAAATGCAATATTGTAATCTATATGGCAAAAAATATTTTAAAAATTGATAATGATTTCATGTAAGACGTTGTCTTTACATTTATTACTTTTAAATAATGTCTCTGTGATGCTCAGATGGACTTACAATTTACTTAAATATGAAGATTTCGTCAAAAAATATACCTTTAATACGTATTTAAACTTTTGACAGTTACGAGTAAGAGAAAATCATGATTAATTACACACGCCTAAACTTGTATTTAACCGTAACCACCCGAGGGTGAGTAACCTGTACATAGTTAAATGTATAAATACCGCGATGATATTCGTTTAAAATCATAAATAATACAAGTGAAATGCTTACATAGTGTTCATTTCCTCCGCGCAGTGTCCTCGTGTTTATTTCGCCGAGATTCGGACGCTATTGTTATTCAGGACTGCACTTACAGGAAATTAAACGCTGAGTGCCACGGCGGATACGACTGAGGACGCCAGGTTACATTTGTTTCTATTAGCTTAGACGTACGACTAATCTTTGATAAAGTACGACTAATATATAAAGAAGAGACGCGACTTGCAAACCCAGAGATTAACTCATAGCCGTAACTACTGAACCTAGAATCTAGAAAGACAAGAATTAGAGTATGAAAGGAGTTTTGGAAATTCCACTCCTAAGGGGGTAAAATAGGAGTTTACAGTTTGTAAACCGGTTAAAATAGTGCTGTAAGATTTATTGGAACGTAATGTAATATATATAGTCTTCTGCGCATTCAAAGCCGCAGGCAAAACTATTTTTTTCTAACCCTTTTTATTTAATACCAAGTAGGTACATAGTTTTACAAGAGGGTAGAAATTAAACTGTTTGATCGGAAAGGCACCATCCCTGCAACCATTTTATCGTGAGAACCTTACGTTACACTAAAAAGATTAGGTAGCAAGTTCACTTACATATTGAGTTGGCCAATTTACCTTAAGTTACTCATAACGAGTAACAACTTATTTATGGTTGATTTCGAGTGACATTTTTTCTATAAGCAGATGTCTTGAGCTCAGCAATATGGAAACTATTACAGACAGATGCATTAATACAGACTAAAAAGTTTTCACGTCAATAACAAAACAGTGAGGACCAGTATGTACCACCTTCAAATATATATCATTCCCATATATTTTGTCACTTCTTTCCATGAATAATACAAAGGTTCTACACAATGAAGTATTATATCTGTTGTTTCGTCAAAACATCCTTTTTTTAAATTCCGAACCGTTGGAAAAACGCATTCAATATCGACTATCAACTGCACATTTGTAAAAATACGCCGGAATTAAAAGGATCCATTGACGTATTTTGTATCAAATACGTTTGGATGCCCAACACTGAATTGGAATGTATTCAAAATTCGCAGAGCTGGATTTCGCAACATGTACGTACATATATAGTCATAATACATATGTAACTATAGTTCGACAGGGAAAGAACCACCACCGCTCTTATAATTAAACACTAAGTAGTTTTTGTGTTTCAATTAGAGAGGTGTAATTTGCTATATTTTAGTCCTCAGAAGAACCTACGTTCGATTAGTTAGATAAAAAAACTTTGGGCACAGTCGAAAGCTGGACGAGGGATCATTGGTAGTAAAAATTTGTAAATTTTCCTGATTCAGGAAAAACGTTAAGTAGTTGTGCACCGTTACTATCGGTAATTGCCAGTCGTTTAAACATGTTAAGGCCGTAGACGTTTAAAATCAAATGAAAGACAGATTGCCCACTAAACTGTATATCAAACAATATGCATTGAAACAGCGTGGTGAAGTATGCTTCAGGTCTTCACAGATCGTCGAGCAAATAAATATAGGTTGCTTATATACCTTCGACAACTAGTAAAGGTCTGATAATCTACAAACGCCTTAAGAGGTTTTCATTATTCGTGGCTAATTTTCTTAATTCAAAAATAATTATCATTCACAAAAGTGAACTTACAATGTTCCAGATCTTCAACGGTCGTCAACTAACACATGTGCCTAACAGTGGAATACAAAATTTAGCCGATGAACTAACTTAACTTTGATGAGTGTTCCATGATATAAATAAGGAAGGGACCGCGTCGACTCTTTTGAAACCCTTTTGTTTGATCTCACTTTTGACTATTTATACTTATTTACTTAACCACTAATGAACTTAACGCTCCTCAGTCCCTTCAAAACAATACGAGTATTTACTGTCTGCCCTCTCATAATAAGTGCTACGGTATCAAGGACTACCCCCGTATGTAAAAATGCATTTTCAGAAACCACATACATTATTACGGTGCGAAGAACGCAGCGGGTGAAAAAAACAATTGTACACATGGATTTTACGTACTATGAACGTAAATGTGCAGAGAGTTATGAGTCTTATGTGAGATACATATATGGAACATAATAGGTTGCGATGAATCGTATATACGTTTCTGTTCGGCGAGCTGCGCGTGGTCTCAGATTAATTTACGCGGCAAACAATCGTCGTAGGTATATGTTTTTCGAGTATGTTTAAGCTACGTTTAATGCGGGACGTGGAAGGAAAACTTTTGTTTCGAGCATTGCAACTTTTCTATTTTGATGGTTTCTTGCGTACATTTTGTAAAGCAGTCTGGTATTTTCTGCTTATGGTTACAAAATAGTAGTCTTATTTTATATTTTAAGGGAGCAAATGTAGATTTGAAATATTTTGTTAATGAACGGGTAAGTGAGAATGCATTTATTTGCTGATAAATATTATCTCCAACCTTACAGCTCATATATATGTATAACTTTATTTATATATAACACGTGACTTTTATATAACGTAGATAACATGCGTTGGCATTGCATGCGTTGAGTGGCGTCACTGTCCATTTTGTACACATCAGATGTTAAGCTGCAAAATCTCCAAAAAGTCCAAGTTAAATTACGTCTAATAATCTTTTCCTCTTTGACTAAATCAATAAGATATTACTATAAATAGAAGCCCAGCGGCTCAAATATGTCCTATTTAGCTGTGATAACGTATTTGTTCCGCGTGGCTTTAAAACGTTTGGACCGTGGAGTCCGAGTGCCAAACAAATTGCAAACAATTAGTCCCACGATTTATCGACGCTGCTGATGACGAGAAAGCTGGTTTATATCTCGCTCAGAAAATATCGATCGTTATTCAGAGCAGGAAAGCGGCCAGCTTTTTTGATCTCATGCCGTATGGGCACGGTCTCCCTTTAAATTGTTTAGAATAAGCTTTTATTATGAAAATTTTAAATTACTCCATGTCAGATTTGCTATTATTGTTATTATTATAGTAAATATACATAGTCAACCAGCTGAATTGATTTCTGTTTTGTTTTTCATAACAAACATAACATATTGTAGCGGCAAGTGGATGATGTCGCAATAAACATGTTATTATTTTCATAACAGACTACAAAGCCTGAGGTGTACAGTACACCCAACAAAGTGGGAATATTGCGAAAGAACTTTTAATTAACTCGTCGCAACAACTAATGGCTCCAAGATATAAAGCAGAAACGCCCAACTTTGTTCATCAATCCAACACTTGGTATACTTTCGGAAAATCATATTTAAGTAACTGACGTAATTATGATTGATTGGCTAAATTATCAAAGTACTTACTGTCAGCAGTGCTACAGATGTTTTGTATCAAATATGTAAATAAAAGTAAAAAAGTAAGCAAAAAAGAAATTTTATATAGAAAAGAATACTATTTACGAAAAAAACAATTTTATGCTTTCACTTACCGTACTCTACGGATCTAACGGTGGGAGAACTATAGTTCGATCGGGAAGATACCAC
>DWON01003990.1:0-17016 GCA_018251015.1 Phocides pigmalion okeechobee | reverse complement strand
AGACTGTCTTATATGTACATGTTTTACCTAGTTAAGGTTCTTTAAATATTAGGTGGCTTATTTGCTTTATTTTCCGACTGGTGCTTAAAAGAAGGAATACGGGTTTATATTGAATGTATGTATGTCCAGAGACATTTAATTGTCACAACTCCCTACACCAGGTAACAGAACAATAGTTCGACTTCAGTTCTGGGTTGCACTGATCACTAAACATCAGCTATGCATTTTTGTTTGTTAGTTTTCTAAAATAAAATAAAAAAATTTAAACCTACTAAATGGATGTACCATTTTGATACGTTCTTAGAATCGTCTCGTAGTACAAGTTTCACCGAATATATACTAAACGTTTAAAAAATCAAAATCCATAGGTTAGGTTAGGTAGGTTTTGGATGGTCAATTTTTTTTTATTTGAAACCAATTTAAAAATAAGTTTGTGAAAATATATGATTCAAATTATTTATTAACGACTACTCTTAATTACGCCGACATATTTTTGAATCATTAATGTAATAAAATCTTTTATTTTCAGATTTAATTAATTGAAGAATTTCAAGATGGCATCGTTGAAATGCAGATCATGCTTGGGCGATACTTTAGTATCGAACATAGAACGGATTATACGAGAAAAGGCCATGTGACCGATGTAGTGAACTGTGTCTGACTATATAGTAGGAAACTATGACATAAAGTATAAAGGGTTAAGTGTGAACTTTTAAACTAATTCGCATGGACGATGCATCTATCGAGTGAGGTTAGTTCGACGACGAACGGCCTGGGGCACGAAGCCCCATCTTCGAGTTATGGCAGCAGTTTATCCAGTCAGCCTCTGACGGCTGAGTTGTTAGCAGAGAGAACCCTGGAAGGCTTGTTGGCTGATCATCCCGGGGAGCTTGTGAAGACCGGCAGTCCGCATGTTGTAAGTATTAATATTTTTTTTATTTAATTACGTATTGGGTACTCACGATTAATGATGTTAACTTTCATTTGCCGATATTGCGAACCAGTTGCATGGCTCGTGGTTACAGCGAAACTCGTTCTAAATATCAGAAATTAAAAATCGTTAATCGTGAGTACGCGGTACACAGTAAAAAAATATAATTTCTGCGAAAATCTTAGTTTAAAATAGTATCAATGATCTTATTTAAGAACTTGTTGGTTTGAATTTTCTAACACGTACTCTTGCATCTCATGGGAAAAACGTCGATCAAATCCATCTCAAGCGCGAAGTAATTTTATGTTATACTACTATAACTTATAATAATACGCCGAAAGTTATTTCTCAAAATTCTCCCAGTAATTCTCCCATTTCTTTAACAGTAATATTGAATATTTGATTTCATTAATTCTATTTATGTGTAATAACTATTTAACTTGTAAATATTTTAATGCTTAGGTATTTTATAAACCCACTATAGATCAGAACATTTTAGTTTTAAATAAGCTCCATAGAGATTTAAAAGAACTATAGACGGTCACTTGTTACCATAACATTTTATTTATTGCATCACTCCCTCTCAATTGTGTTCCGAAATACCAAATTTCAAATTGATACTTCTATTCATATATATAGAAAATTTAAGTCTGTTTTAAGCGATATTTTCTGTGTATAATTAAGTTCATATTAGATTTTTTACAAGTACCTAATCCTAAATAATCACATTCCAATACTCTATACCTTTTTAAATTATTAATGTGAATGATTAATTTCGACAACGATAAGGGGTGTTCTGGTAATACTATTTTATAATAATGTAGCCATTCGATAAGGAAAATCTTGATACCAATTATAATAAAAGCCTAACCAAAACAACCTAAATGGAGTCCGTGCCTATGCGGCATCGTGCTAAGGACGCTAGCTGCCTTCCCGCGTTGAATAGCAATCGTAATTTTTTGCAAGAGATATGCCAGCCATCTTGGTACTGACGGCGGCGACCAAACGTGGAACAAATTGTTTGAAGACATTTTTGGATCACGGAAACGAGTACCAAACGAGTACCAAAGTTTGCAAAGCCAAGCGGAACAAATAAGTAGTGACTGCTTTATGAAACAAAGACATTCTTAATAAAATATATTGCATAAATTATCTATCGAAATACATATGTATATGAAAATCTACCCACTTGATGGAATTATTCAGGAAAAGCAATTAAGGCTACCGTTTCTCAAAAAGTGCGTAGGTGCTTCATAGAAAGGAGCTATTAATGTAGTGGAAACTAATCTATGTTACGATGACACACGTTCTTAATTGTCCTACGAGATTTATAGTAAAGTGACAATTAACGAATTAGTATTAATTTATATTGTCTTAGAGCACTAACAATGGAAGTGATATAACCAAAAATTAATTTTTAGGTATGTACAGTGCTGCCACCTCACTGGCGGTCGAACAAAACTCTTCCGGTGGCTTTCAAAGTGGTGGCTTTGGGAGATGTGGGGGACGGGACTCTAGTCACGGTGAGGGCTGGGAACGACGAGAACTGTTCCGCGGAGTTGAGAAACTGTACCGCTGTCATGAAGAACCAGGTCGCCAAGTTCAACGACCTTCGATTTGTTGGGAGAAGCGGGAGAGGTACGTTGGTTTAGAATACCTATTCTTAAGTTGTATGCGATGCGCGCATAGCCTTGCGATTTGAGTCGATTATATACGATCGATAAAGTTAAGCATTCACGGTTGCAGACGGGAATTGGATGGGTGATCATTAGTGGTTAAATTTTCACGCTGCATAATCAGTATGGTACGTTAAATAGTTGGTTTCGGTGAGTGTTGTTAAGCATTATCGGAGGCTATTGCGGTTTGAAAACAACTGACAGGCGGGGTTGCGATTAGCTTATATTATGTTGTAGCCTAAATCCGTGCCCAGCCGTGGGACATAAAAATGCTTGCAGCCATATTTTGTATGCGATAGCTCTGTGTTGTTGATAAATCCAAATATATTTTATTTTAGTTTAATAAATTAAATAGCTTATTTTTACAAATGTAAACTACTATTTTAGGTCTAATTCTAATTTATTTTTAATAAACTACTAATGCTAAGAAACTACTTTCTACTAAGAAAATTATATCCGGTGATATATTTTTTTATAATCTGAGAAACGCACACATTTTGCACAGTATCAAAGTGACATAACGATTAAATGTATTGTTTAAACAAGGTCAAAGTTACATTTTGACGATTTTGCACGAGATATTTTCTTATTAATAAATAAAAAACACAATCACATCTAAGACGACAAAGTACAACCGATTACTTAAGCATACAATACATACCTTATGCATCTGGTTCTTAACAGATCAATTACCCCCATTGACTTAATATTCCAACAAAGAGAAGACCTGTTGAAATATTCAATAGCTAAGGCGCTCGGGGCTTTGTTTTTGAGTGCCCACCCAGGGGAGAGGGGGTTTTTTTATGAGTTGACGTCTACATTATCGTAAATATTCAGATATATGCGTCTATGTATTACGTAACACGTCCAAATATTTTGGTTGTGAAATATTTTATAGCTTTTGAATTAAATAACGCTTTTTATACCTACTCATAGTCCGTAGAAAAGCGTATTGGGTGTTCCTGCGTTATGGTGTCACGGACTAACAAAGATGAACAAACAAACACCCAGATCTAGAATAGAAGCTTAAGTCTATAATGCAGATATTTTTTAACACTGCATCTTAGACGTGGGTTATGAAAAAAATAGTTTTACACGATTGTGTATCCACATTCATTATCACTGACACATGACTGAACCTGAAACGCAGTACTGAATACATATATAAAAGTGACTTTTGAGGCTGATTTGCTTGTACTTTGACATTGTTAAATAGAATAACAATTTGACATGTATTATTATTTTAATTTTAATTTCATACTTGACATGATTTTAATATAATTGTAATGGTTACTTTGTTTATTAAATTGTATTTTACGACACCTTTATGAGGTAGGACACATGACTCAAATGATTATAAAATCTATATCTGTGTAATACTGTGAATTATATACATAATATTCATACCTGAAAACACGACTAGCTACTTTCAATAACCGTAGTAAGTGTTTGAACTAACCTGCCCCAACCTAAAAAACACTTGTCTTTAATCTGACCGATTATCGATAATATATTTCAAGCAATTGTGATACTAAAGTCTTTTGTCATAAAGAATTCTTTCGTGTAAAACTCACCGGTCAGCTGTCTTTAGCCAAGTCGCGACGTCTACACTTGTGGTGATTCCGACACAAGTGGCGATTAGTGGCCGATTACACAGTACTTTGAATCCATCGATATTACTTGTAGGTTATGTAATGATACAATGTTTGATAAAAAAAAATGTTACTTTGTTTTAAATACTCGTGTGGCACGGCACAACTCTTATACTATGATACACTTATCTGATATGCAGTGGGTTAAGAGTTCAATTCCCGGAAATATAGTCAATTTAAATGATGAATTTAGATTTCTGTTCTGGGTCTGAGTGTTTAAGACTTGTCTTTTTATGTGTATAGTAACTATAACACGCGTAATTCTGGTGTTGGCAAATGTCTACAAATGTAGAAAGCATCGTATTTTTTTTAATTGTTACAGTCGTGTTCTTTCTTTTTCTCTCGTCTAATCATTACAATATAACTTTGGAAACTAAAGAAGCCTTAAAATTATTTCCAGGCGTTGTGAATTGAAAATCTTGTATCTCCGAATTCGCTGATAATACTTGCACAAAAGGCTTTATGAAAATATACTCATGTTTGTAATAAATGCAACACGTTACATACTATTAAGATATTTAGAAGAAGTCTTAAAAAACTGCTTACAATCTAAATTAATTGGAATAAAGATATAAATTATAAAAAATATAGTATATATAAAGAAAGTAAAATAGAAGTAAAATATGTAAACACATTTTACTTCTAGGCTCTAGTGGAGAGTATCGAGTACCGAGGGGCTTTCTAGCATTACAACCTAGAATTATCTATGAAAAATTATAAATTTGCTTTCCGGTCGTGTATACAATAAGTGAAAACCTATACCTAAGCCTTCAAACACGACAACTACGACACCTATTTCGCTAAACGTTTCGGAACACTTAATGCACTTATAGCACTTCGTAATTACGGCTCTCCTTACCAGCAAGTAACTGATACTTTATCCTTAACCCTTTAATTGTACAAAACCGCATACCTATTAAAAGCATACGCATCGTCTGAGACGTTTAATATGAAGAAATTAAACAATTTTAGATACTAAATTGTAAGATGTTTCAGATATTACACACATATACATATATGTATACATCTATATGTTTTATTCGAATATATAACTACCGACATAAAATTTACAAAATATTATAGTAACAAATCTTAATATATAAAAATTAATGTTTGTCTGTATGTCCTTTATAGAATTGTAAACTATGCATTTGATCATGTGTTGATGTTGTTGAGCCCACGAAGGTTTCTGAGTTGGTACAACAAATTTTCGATAGCACCAGTGTCATTCCAATAAATTTGATGAAAGGGTATTTTTTTTCTAACTGAACAAAATCAATAAAAGGACTCATAATTAATTTGAAAATTTGTGCAATGTCGTTGCTTCAAATTTATTTTGGTAGGTGGCGTACGAAAGCTCGCAGGGTACAGCTAGTTTGTTATATAATTTTTTCACTAGTAACTCGGATGATTTTGTATCCAGGAAAAACTTACCCAAGGGTTTATGTGGATGCTTCTTAATCTTTATGTACAAATGTTTTATATGAATTAATAAAAATATATATAGATACATTTTGATGAGTGAGGACTATAGTTTTGTCGTGGAGATACCACCACTGTCCTCATAAACTAACCTGAAATAACTCTTCGATTTGGTGAGGCATGTTGCCGGCTGTATGTTGAAGGGAGGGAAACATCTTAGTTCTCAAGAGTAGCAACACATCTACGTATTACCTCAGATAGGACTAGTTTTGTTTGAGGTTGTGCCTTTAAGTCCGTGGGCTGCAATGACTAACTGATATCAGGTATCTTGCCAGATTGTTTGCTACTCACATAAAAGATGGCACTTGCTATTATAAATCTAATACAAACTCTCAAATTAGATTATAAGGAAGCATTTTACATAGGGACGATACAGTCCCATTTATATGATTATGTATTTTAGAGGTCATTCAGTGTTCGGTAGATGTGTTCCGAATTCTACCAAAAATCACTTATATGTTATTTAACTCCGAATGTATTTGTTATAAAAAGAGTAGCAGAGAAGTATAGTCCTTGGAAGTGTTGTGGTGGTGATGCCAAACCACAAAAGGATATATTGCTTTTAGACGGTCGACAATTGATAAATAGCTGTAAATGTGACCAAAACATTCACAGGAAATACCGTAGAATGTTTGAATACGTAATGTATTACAAAAGTAGTTTTAATGGAAAGGGTATTATTAAATTATTTCAATACACACAAACATCGTATAAAGCGTGTAAAACTTAAAGGTTTAGGGTTGGAAACAGAGAGAGCATCTGATCCCTAGATAGATAGATAGATCCCTAGATATGAAGTAGAAATGACGTGTTTTTTATCAATATTTTTTTCTATTTCTATTTTCTACCTATGAACGATTTAATACATTTATTTACTCTTTACGTATTACAAAATGTTAACATTCTAACATTTTCTGTTGAAATCGGGAATTTATTGATAAATGTGGAATGCATTTTACTATTTAACGGGTATTAACGATTTTTATTTTTGATCGTCGATATTTCGAACAAATTGCACGACTTAACTGCGATGGCGTGGGAAACTGTTAACAGATGCTAATGGTTCATTAATCTATCTACTCTATGTCTCTACTATATACACATATTCAAAATCAAATGTAAAATGGTATCTGCAGTCAAAAGATATCGGTAATAATCTTTTCTTAATCTTTACTTGTTCACTTGCTACTTTAAAGGTCTAACTTATCATTTGAAGTATACCTTCCCTAATCTTCGGCCCACAATACTTATTAATCAGGTTATGTTATAACTTAGAGTTACATTTCCAAGTCAGAAATACACAATTTAGAAAATATACAATTTTTAATATCGCGCGAGGAATTTCTACGCGATACTACGATCGCATTTGTAAACTCACGTCGTCTCTCATATTCAAATAGTGTAGGGGCTAACGAACTGAGTGAAGAGGGAACTCTTGTAAGAAATATGAACACACTATGTAAGTGGATAGGGGCGCACTCATTATAAGAAATGTTTGCTAATGATTATTTGCTAAATACCAGTTTGAGTTGCTTTTAAATTAGTATATTGGACTTTATTATTATCGAAGTGGCCATTTTAATTTGAAATATTTTGGACAAGTTATGATGAAGTTTAGGTAGCAGTCAAGCACCAGTTGAGCCGTGACTACGAGGCATGCAACTGGTTTGAAGTATCGGCAATTAAAATCGTTAATCGATGGTATTCGTTATGTACTTAAATTTATAAATTCTGCGTTGATATTAGTTTAAATAAGCTATCAAGCATGCAACCTGTCTGATAACAGTTAGTTCCTACCTTCAGTTGACTCCTGTAACAAATCTCATATAAAATAGATGCCATCTGAAGATGATCACATGTGTGTTGCTGCTCTTAAGTACTTAAACGGTTGTTTCATTATTGTATTGTTGAATATATGACCAGGTCTGTGGATACACGGTTAAAATATCTGTGGTATTTATTTATTTATATTTTGAGAAGTGCCAAATCCAAGATATATACATATGTAATTGTTGATATATTTTGACTAACAGTCAGCAATTTAATAGAAAAGACTATAGTTATAGGATGACACAGTAACAGACGGCTGTCATGAATAGTATAATAGGATTAGATATCCATTAAAGCTCCAGTGAGGTAATCCTCATTAACATTTCGTTAAACAAACAATAGCTCTCGGCAGGTATACGAAAAAACCAATATAGCCCTGAATGGCAGGAAAGTGGAAAAGAAGTTAAGAGGTGTCTATTTGTCACGTTCCTTCCTGAATAACGTTCTGCTTTCCAATTAAGGGTAAGCGCTCTCTTTGTTTATCTTAAATTGCGAGAAAATCTCACTCAAATTATCGAGCTAAAGGACGAAGGGGAGATCGGTGCCCGCGGAACATAACTTTTGTTTCGGGATAAAAAGTTGCTTATCTGATGTTGACGGACGGGCGTGGGGAATTTTTAATAAGCGAAAAATTTAATGAGGGCACCAACTGCCTTTTTCATCGGTTTGCCCTGTCAGCTGTTAGCAATTTAGCGGGCAATTCTTTGAAAAAGTAAATGTCAGCATGTGATAGGTGGATTGGTGGTAGAACTAATGTTTCAAAGCAAAGATGTTTCGGTTGAAAAGGTCCGGTATTCAGCCAGACTTAGAAGGCAGGGGACCATCTTAGTTTACAAGAATAGCAACGCATTTACGTACACCAACAGATAAGACTAATTTGAGGTCAAGCGTAGATATCAAGGGACTGCAGAGACCAGTTAATAGCAGGTAGCCTGCACACATGTTACTACTATAGGACGATTTATGGATGCATTGAATCCTAACGACAGCTTTCCAACCAAAACAGAAGGATCGGTTCATGGCGAATTATGAGGGCGGCGGTGGTACCTTCCCGGTCAAACTATATTTCTACCATTTCTCGTAAGTTACAAGCATTTTAAAGAATTTTGTTAGATCTGTGAAGTAAAATTTATACTTAATTGGGCCCTGGACCGACCCACCTTATTATGCCCCGCCGTGCAGTTAAAGGCCAATTTAGCGCACCAGTAGTCAAGACGCGACATCTGTTAATCGATTGATTGACCCCTACTTTAGACGCGATAAAAATTGAACAGGGCTGCACTCTTCAATTTCTTAAATAAAAAATAAATAAAACTATATAACATAAACTCTAAATGATGTGCGGCGTAGAAGTAGTAGAAAGAAGAATGAAGTTTAGATTAAATGATAGTGGTTAAATACCGGTTCTTAC
This sequence comes from Phocides pigmalion okeechobee, assembly GCA_018251015.1. Lineage (NCBI taxonomy): Eukaryota > Metazoa > Arthropoda > Insecta > Lepidoptera > Hesperiidae > Phocides > Phocides pigmalion. The sequence continues at coordinate 8,034 of DWON01003990.1, read as the reverse complement.
TCGAGTTTTCAAGTTCAAAATTTGTATCAACACGTCAGATTTTTTCGAGTTATGTGCGTATTATAAATAAATTATCACTTGCGTTAACGTTGAAGGAAAATTCTAGAAATGTCTCAAAGGTATAATTGATCAATCCACACTTAGCCAGCGTGATATACTAACGTAACACCTATCTAAGGAGAGATCACTAAGGAGTGCTCAGTACAGGGTCAGTAATGGTAGTGGTAGATAAGTTGTTAAAGGAGATAGTTTGAATGAATTTGAATTAGTTTAAATTAACGATGTACTTTAAAACATAAACTGTTATTATTATATACGTAAAATAATAATGCAATTTACTAAATAACCTTGAATGGGGCCGTTTATAAATTACTACTACTTTTCTATTCATAATTTGGATCTTTGAGAATGTTTGTAACGGCATTAATTAAATACTTGAACGAGTCTTAACATTTAAAATGATCCCGAAAATTTTCTTATGCTTAAAATAATAGGAACAAGAAATCTTGATTGATGATCTTTAAAGATTATTAATTAAGTGATAATATTAAGCGTAATTTACGCATTATCTATTTTTGTATAGTTATATGTTTTTTTTTAAGTTAGCATATTTCAATATTCATTCATATATTGTATGGTAGACATATTTTCGAAATCTGATCGTTATACATATTCCAAGTTCAAAGTTCATCTTTGATACAATAATAATATAATATAACTAATACGTTTTCCAGAAATGTAGGTAATACCAAAAAAGTGAAAAAGTGACTATGTTTTAAAATATCAATTACTTTAGAGTTCTTTATAAAGTTTTTAAAGTGTGTGTGAAGTCCAGCCCGGTTCAGTTTGTGGATCTCTGTCTTTTGGGCAAGACTGGCTACCAGACTGAAGACTGTCTACGGCGTAAACCGTCCGAGAGATTAGGCTCACCCAGTGTACCCAGTGGTTGAGTAGTAATATGTTGAAAATAAGTGAATGTAATATAGAAAAGTAATAAACTCTAAATTATTTTCGGGAAATTTATCTTTTATGGCAAAGGAACTACATAATACATACGTGTAAAAAGAAGCTTGTTAGTCAAACATTGTTGGTGAAACGACACAATGGCCCACCCTTCAACGCACTTTGCCCTCCCCATGAGGTGGAAAATTATTTTTGTATAAGAGAGAAAAATATCTCGGCCTCACCTTTCGTTATTAACTCGAGATCCCCTTTGATGCAGTGTTGCCCTCCGACAACTAATGATTTTAAATTTGCCCTGTTATTTCGAGACCTCTTCTCGGCCATGTTGTGTGGATGTTTCAAGTGATTATTCATATAGGAGCTTCTTGTATTAGCATTTTTTTAATTTGAATTACCGATTACTATTTTTGTAACACGTATTTATACTATTTAATTGATTATAAAACTTGCAAACAGTACAATATTATAGGACAAAAACTTTCTCAAATTTACTATTAAACATTTTTTAAAAATTAACGTTCGATTTTTACTTATACAATTATTCAAAAAAAGAATTGTTTTATCGTTTAAATGTTCACTTAAAAACATTATGTACTAAATAAAAAATGTTAAGAAAAGTTTTCACCACAATTCAAGGGAAGTATCTATTACAATTTTTATTAATTTAAACAAGCATCCGAGAAATGTAGACGAAAATTAATAAAGGAAATTCAGGGGAGTAAGAGAGTTAGCTATAGGAATCATTTTCCGGAAAGAAAGGGAAGAGAGATCATTTTCTTTAGTGTTGTGAGTCTTTTTCAAGTCGCGCTCTTTTCCGTTTTTAATTATTGAACCACTCATTCCTAATTATTGTTATTAGCACAGGGGAGAGTGGTGAAAATTGAGGGTCTCGTCGAGTAATATTGACCGCTGGCTCGAGGTGCGTCTCGGGGGAGGATTTTAATTGTACCCGCTTTTGACTTTCCTCTTGTTCTTTGAGACGCTTCAATAAACTCGAATTTTACGGTGTCTCGTTGGTATTAAGTTTTATTAGTGGGGGTTTCTTTATTTGTTTTCGAGACGGCTAAAGTTTAGCGTGTTGATGCGGCTTAGTTATGTATTCTTTTTAAAAATACTTCCTTTAAGGAAACAAGTATAAGAATAAATTATTTGTTTGGTTTTTTATACGTTTTCTTAACGAATATTGGTAATTGGAGTTTAATATACATTTATTTCTTTGAAATTTTCACTGTATAAGTAGTGGAAGTAGGTTTTAAATATGTCTCACAATCGACAAGCAGATAGGTACATATAAAACTAATCTAATTACAATTACAACTGGTGAGTTATATAATTTTGTGGCGATTAGGTACGTGGCGGAATCGCGGCGTGTCGGTTGTCACGACAGTTCCGATCTACACCACATTTAAAAATAGCAGTAGATCTCTAAACGATCATACTTAAGCTAGTATTCTTTTGCGGTACAATAGAATTATCGCAATGTTATTGAACATTTCCCGAGGAATTTGGAAATCCGGTCCAAAATCCAAAATAAAGGTATCAACAGTATTATGACTGGAGACTGTTAGGGGAGATCATACAGTCAGTTGGCTAATGTCGCTAATGCGTTCCGATCCGCATTACGTTTTATATCCAAATTGCCCCGCTAAGCCGGCAATCCCCGGTAAGCCCTGAAACCGAGATCAAAGAACTTGCAGCCATTACGATTGTGGCTCATTTTTTATTTAGATCCCGGAGAACTCTTATCTTAACGTGCCTACTGCCTACTTTATGACGTTATAAAGCTGATTTTTAATCTAACCTGTACCAGAATTGGGGAACAATTACAATTTCATTTGGATCTCACTCTACGAATAAATGTATTTTTTAAGTATTTTTAAAATTATTCAAGTTTCTTTTGAGGTTTTAGGCTTGGGATCTGAAAATAACTTAAGTACTTACTTCTATGGTAAGCAAGGCGTCATTTATATTTTCATCGTTTTGGTGAATTTCACAGAAACATCTACTGTTATCTTCAAACCTCAGATCTTTTCAAACTTAGTTTTTTTTACAATGTTCCGGGTACTCATGATTAACAACTTTAAATTTTTTGATTGCCGATATTTCGAACCAGTTGGATTCCTTGTGGTTAGGGCGAAACTGCGGTAGTGGGGGGAAAACTGTTGACATGTGCTAAGAGTAGTTTAATCGATCTACCCTATGTATAGTACGTTTTTCTATTTTCGGTTCCGTATCATGACCTGTCGGCAATCAAAAAACTCAAACATCGTAAATCGTGAGTACCCAGTACATAGTAAAACGTATAAATTTCGTGATAACATTACTTTGATTTTATATGAAACTTAGTTTGTTTTATGTAAGAAAAAAATGTTCTACTTTTTTAATATGTACACAAAATGTGTTCGTCTATATGGAATCACAAATCGGTGTTATTTCATGCAAACATATTTTTACGAGACAGAGGCGCCCCCTCGCGGCAATATCGCGTATGAAGCGCGTCGCACGTGCGCGGTGCAATATGTTCGGGGTACAGACGAAAGTCTTTTTATGAATAACTTCAATGATTTATGAAGTACGCTGAATGCCTTCATTCTTCTGTGAGTGTGCTGTTGCCCTTTCGCTTTAACTGTGGGTACGAGGACGTAAATAATTCAGGAAAAGTGTATGAATTAAAGTCGGAAGGTTATATTACACGTATAGGTGTGTTACATAGACATATGTGTACTATGGCAAAGTATGCATCTACAAAACGATTTATAACTATCAGAAAAGTTCATTGGATGGTCAGGATTAATGAGCCAAATGTCTAAAAAGGAAGCCTCCTTTCAAATTTTTAAAATACAAGTTGGAAGAATTGATTGTAGAAACTTGAAAACACTTTCAACCAATAGTTAATGGAATAATATACATTATGTAATTTTTGGGATACGGCATATTTTCGATTATATGGGTATATAATCCTAAATCTTTAGACAGCCACTCCTCGGAATAAGGAATCCTACAATATACTTAACCCAGAACTATACATCTTTTTATTATTAGTGAACATAATTAGTCATCTATTTGTATACATAAAACTTCATAACTCACCATCGATTTAGATTTTTAAATATGTTTAACTTAGAATAGAAACTTTTCCAGAAATTAGCCGCAAGACACAGCTCATAAAATCCTACTTAGTGATGTTTTATGTATTGACTTTTATCTATATGTTTTGTTAACTACATTTCTATATTAATGTACTTTATTACGTTACCATAAAAAATCTGAAAATTAGCAAACCAGTATTTAGGTAACCTGATGTTAGATATTCGTCGCAAATCATTGACATCTACAAACAACTTCAAACAGGACTTAAATCCGATTTCCGTGCTCAGCGATGGGCTTAAAAAGGCTTGCAGCCATAAGATTACATAGCATGACAGATAAAATCATGGATAGCACAGTATACAGTAACATTATCGCGGGCAGACAAAATAAACATATTTATCTCGTCAAGTCGAAGTGTTTATGAGTGTTTTATGAAAATAAGCGGACGGCCGCTCATTTCGGGTCGGGGGTTTGCGGGGGTGTTATGTCGTATTCATGGTCCGGACTGCGGGGCGTTTGGCCACCAGCCAGCCACTGCGCTACCGTGTTAGCCCCTCTTTTGTTTGCCCCAGAATGCTCCATGTTTCTCTTATTCAGAATTTCATTTTAATGTAAAAGTGTAAAAGCATTATATTACTGTTAGAAACGTTTATAATATACAGTAACTCGCATATTAATCTCCTATTTTTTTTTATTATGAAAGAGTAAGAAACGGGCATGCAGGCCACCTAATGTTAAATGGTTACTGCAGCCCATGGACAACCACGTCACATCTTAAATAAAACAGAAGTTCTATTTAAGGATGGACGCGGATGCGTTCCTACTCGTGGTCGCCTCCAATAATGTGTATCCGGTTACCACACAATGTTTGTTCATAATCAAATAGTCAATTATTAGATGCTCGTAGTTTATTACAAATTACAAACCTACAAACAAATTACAAACAATTTACAAACCTACGTTCAGATTTGCGTATTACGCTTGTGTTATAAGTACAAAAAGCTTTATTAAAATTCAAAATGTATTAAATTGTGTTCTTTATTTTTGTTTGTTGCTGAAAGAGCAATGTAAAAGGTTAACAGAAGCTAGACTATAAAAAACTCTATTCTTTAGTTATAACAGAGGTTCATGTCGCTTTCATGGTCCAGACGTTGGCTACCAGCCAGCTCCCAGCTCTTAGGTATCCTTTATTATGCACTAGATGTCCTAACCGTTTATTACATTTAGATATGAATTTTAATGTGAATATAATGTAAAATAGCTGAAACTAAGTTCAGAAGACGTTTTGTGAAAAATGTTGCTGCCTTCTTGTAATCAGTTCGTAATTAACTTCACCAAAAGTTTATGTTGTAAGATTTTAATATACGATAAAATCATACTTCTTATGTTTGTAAGATCCTCTTTTTGATAATTATTTTTTATTATAAACAACATAATTTTGTTATATGACTAATGTATGGAATTGATCTTAGGCCTACAATGTTATTAGTATATAGTCTAAACAAAATACAAAAATTATCTTTCCCTTTCATTCATTTATTAAGATAATTTGCACTTAAAATGTCATACTGTAGCAAAACGTATGTATAGGACGTCACATAAATCTGTTTTAATGATGTGCATTTAATCTGGGAATCTTTTATATTAGAAACTTATTTGATTAATATGTCGTTATTAATTAAAATGCACATATTCTTATGAGCTGTGAATCGTAAACAATCATAAAAGTTAAACAACCCCGGGTGTGGTCGGGATTTGGATGGGCGAGCGCCAATAATAAATATTATATCTTAATGTTGTTCACACTTATATGATACTAACCCCTGCATTTAGTGTTATAACTTACATCATAAGTAAAATAGGCGTTGAACTATCGGATAGTCGCTGTACACATTATGCTATCAATTTGTACGTTAGTGGTACAATACTGTCGAGTTTCGTCGTAAGTCATTCGACGAGTCAAAGAGAGTTTAATTAACATATGTGCAACACATCTCGTATTACTGTCAATACGTTAACGATATATTATCGCGCTCCACACTGTATAATGTCATACTATATCGTTCCACGAGTCAAAGAGAATTCAATTAACATACGTGTAACATTATCTAGTGTTACTGCCAATCCTACATTCAACACTATTAAATGTCGTAAAGTTTGACCAGTCAAAGAGTTTAATTAAGATATATTTAACTTTAAGCGTTACTTTTCATTCGCTACTATAGTTTAGTGCGCTCAATACTGTATGGAATGTCGTCATTAGTTACTCAACAACTCAATTATAGTTATAATTAAATTATACATGTAAAATGTACTGCTATCTTCAATACTTCACGATAGTTGACCGCGCAACACTATAGTGTCATCATGTCATTCGACGAGTCGAAGATAATTTAATTACCATACTTGTATAATATGTAATGTGTACGCTACGATAGTTGAACGAGCTCAAAACATAGTGTCATCGTAAATCTTTCAGGAAGTGAAGGAGATTTTAATTAATATGCAAGTAAAAAATCTAGGGTTACTGTTGATATGTCACAATAGTTAACTCGCTCAACTGTATAAAGACTAAAGTGTCGTTTTGAGTCATTTCATAGAAAGGTGAGAGAACTATAGTTCGACCGGGGAGGTACCACTGCTGCCCGCATAATCCGCCGGAAAACATTACTTGTGTTTCAGTTGGAGAGTTGCGATTGCCGGCCACATGCGTCAAATAATGTAATATGTGTAAATGTGTAATTTGTAATTATCATTTTACGAATCAAAGAGAGTTTAATTAACATGTGTGTAACATATCTAGTATTAGTGTGTTACTGTCAATAAGCCAACGATAGTTGAACGCTTGCCGCGGTGATTGTGGCGGGTCTGCGGTGGATGTGTTACGACGCCAATTCCGCTGCGTCGCCTCTACACTCATTGCCTAAATATTGCGTAAACACACGATTGTTGACCACTCACGTTACAGGCCCACAGATTTCTGATATCGTTTGCTAACACGCTGTAGACATTTCGCTTTAGTACCGATATCTGTGTGCTGTAAGTTAGTCTAATATACATTGGTGTTGCTTGTTGTGGAGTGACGTGTTATTATAAAAAAGATTCGTTGATTTGTTATTTATGTTTACGTATACACTCCCTAAGGGGTTTATGTGAAATAGGTAGAAATAATTGCAGCTTACTCAGTCATTGGTGAACATGAAGCATCATTTTTTACAAAATGGAATTAATAAACAAGCTACCAGTCCACCTGATGATAATCAGTCGCTACCGAACTCATGAGTACCAAAATGGTCACTTCATTTGTAAGCGAGACGTCAACCATACCTTACTACCGATAAGCAATAGTTACTTCTCGTTAAAAATGGTTATGACGTTAGTACCTCCCCAGTTGATTCATATGGGTTTTGCTTCTTTTCAAAACAAAAACCCCTAATCATTTCTACTGGCATGTAACCTTTTGCGTAATCTAGGCAGATTTGAAATGATGAATGTTAAACGTAATATAATCCCTTTCTCTCAAAGCCGAACGTTCCGGAATGTCGTAGACTCGTGTTGGCACGCGGCGTCGCAAGAACAGCCACAGCTCGTAGGAATAACTCCTGGCGACTGCTTGCCGAATTCTTAATGCGATCTCGCATTCCTAAACGTTGGTAACGCGATCTTGGAACGTTTTGTAGCGTTTAAGCTAGCTCGTAGTTAAAATTAAGACTTTTTGTAGACGTTTAGAATGTTTCGAATATCCAAAGTATCATTTGCAAATATATACGTAAAATTAAGATTACCTCACATTAATATGTAATTGTAGGTAATATCTTAAAACGAGCGAGGAGGTACCGTCTTCGTCTTCGTAACGAGCCGTGTAGATATTCTTGTATTTTATGAAGAGTTCTGGTTATCGGTTTCATTTACACGACCATCATAACGTTCTTGTTGATTCCTAATAGTAGTAATACTTTTGCTTACAATTTTTGGTACACA
>DWON01003989.1:0-17019 GCA_018251015.1 Phocides pigmalion okeechobee | reverse complement strand
CAGACTAATATGGTTGCCTCGATTTAAAGTGTAGCCGGCAACCGTACCTCTACAACCGAAACACAAGTAACGCTCTACGGCGGATTATGAGGGGAAGTGTCTGTAGGCGTGTTTCGTGGCCGAGGCTTTACTTCCAATAGCCTTAGGCTCCGGTCGCCCTAAGTTTTAAATGTTAAGTATATATTCTAAGATTTCACGATCTAAAATAACAAGCACGACAAATATTTAAACGAGAAAGCTTTCCAGTGAAATGTATCCTATAAAATAAGATTCGGAATTAGTACTAATTTATGATAAATGATTTTGTTAACGGTACTCAAATCGTAACCAAGCCGTATCCTGGTACATGTTACTGTATCTTGATTTGATAGATGTAACAAGAACTAACTGTGTCTCGCGGTATCACTCGCATTTAAAACATCAAACGCTGTTTAAACAAACTTAATATTGTAATCTTAAATTTATAATGGGTGAGTACTAAGATTTAGACTACGTGTTTTTGGAAAATTCCACTCTTAAAGGCCCAATGTCTTACATTTTCTTAGGTGTTTTTAAACTTTTTTCGAATTTACTTATACGGTAAAAATAGAGCAGCAACCCGCGGGTAAAAGCTAGTTAAAATAAATCAGTCATCTAAATTTACTGTAGCAATACCAATCTTCTTACCTTTAAAAGGCTATATTTCTCTGGAACAACCTTAAAGTAATTGAAAAGGCAGACGATCTTTGAAACTAGGTACTAAACGTTTGATCTAGGACTTAAAATGAAAGACTGTAAATTAGTATTCTTCACATATTAAATAAACCTACAAGTTTACGTAAGTTCTGATTAAGACTGAGTAGGGATATACGTAGAGCAGGGACCACTCAACGTCGGACGGCCCGCACGTTCGTTTGCTACTTTTCTAACCAAACCGGATAGAACGCATGGTTGTTTACTATTACCAAGTCATAAAATATGAATAAATAACATTTTTTATACGATTGTAAATTAATATCCCACGGGATTCATAGATTATATTTTATCATATTTATTTATAATAAAAAAATAAATAAAATATATATTTTATCATATGTTGTTGAACGTGGATATCCATAGGCTGCAGAGTCCATTTAACATCAGATGACTTGCACGCTCCTTTGCTACTTTTTAACATGAAAATTATTCATTTTATTATATAATGGGTACTATAATTAACGTTTTTTAATTGCTCAAATTTCGAACCAGTTGCATGGCTCGTTGTCACATTAAAAACTATTTTTTGAAAGTGAACCACGAGTCATGCATGGTTCGAAATATCGGCAATTAAAAATCGTTAATCATAGTACCCAATATATATAATAAAATGAATAATTTTCATGTTAAAAAAGTAGCAAACGAGCGTGCAAGTCATCTGATGTTAAATGGACTCTGCAGCCTATGGATATCCAAGTCCAACATCAATCAAGACTAAATTGCCTGACGTCGTGTAGATGCCTTTCTACTCCTGAGGACTGAGGTGGTTGCTTCGCTTGTATATAACTAGCACCCAGACCAAAAACATAAATCAAAATTCAGCATAAAAATGTCTTCCTGACCGGGAAGTGAATCTTGAACCCTTAGAGTGTCGAGGCAACAACAGTGACTTCCAAACCCGAGTGATCATATCGTGAAATATAAAATATAAGTGTAATCTAATACTTTAGTTTTTTTTAATCATCAAATCCATTTATTAATAATTATCTTATTAATATTAATCTTACTAATACTAACCTTAATAATATTAATCTTACTAATACTAACCTTACTAATATTAATCTAATTAATATTAATGAACTATCTGAATACCAAGGCTTGGGAAAATCGTTTAGTCTGCTACACTTGCCTATTAAAAAACTATAAACTATCAAATATATGAATGAATATATATATAACTATGAATATTTCAAGAATTTTAATTGACAAACCTCAAGATTTTCGAAGTAATTCCTGGAAAATCTACTATTAGAGAAACATGAGACAGATACTATCTTCCCAAAACCTTACATTAAAGTAAATATAATTTCTTTATGTGTATAAGTTGGCTTAATCTCAGATCTTGTCTAGGTTTTCAACAATTTACAAAGTCAACGTGGGGTCGGCCAAGAATTGGATGGGTGACCATCAGTGGTATATATTATATCTGTTGTTCGTTTCGTTAAGCGTTTGATCCTGGCTGTTATCTATAGAAAGCACTCGTCGACTTTCATCGTAAGCCTAATGAGCATTTTGCAATTTGTTCCGGGATCCGAACCTCGGACCTCACGAACCTCAGACAATAACTCTCGGACCTCGTGTAGAACGCCGAAATATCCTAAAGATGTTACTACTTTTTTTTTACTACTTATTTATTCTTTGTCAGGAATCGAACCCAGAACCCTTCACATATCAGACTGATATGGTGACCGTCGAGACAACACGTATCACTGAGTAATGTTATTAACACAATCTTCAAACAGGTGGTAATAATAGTATTAGTAGTATTTATAGTTCGACCGGGGAGGTACCCCTGCCCTCATAAACCGCTATAAAGCAACTCTTGTATTTAGGTTGGCGATATGCGTTTGACGGCTACACTTACAAGCGAGGCAATCCAAACTCTTCTCCAAAACGAAACACCTTACGAGTCGGTGGTAGTTTATTAACGTTCAAAAAGTTCTGTAAAAAATCTATTTACAATGAAAATGTTTTGATTTTAATTTAAATTTTTTGAAACCGTATCAGCCCTCAGGATTAGCAACTCTACATACGATTTTATGCAAGGTTTCAGTCCTATTTGAGGTTGTATGTGGATATCCATGTTTGCAGTATAAGATAGTCTTCCAAATCCGACACAAAATTCCTTCCACTTCAATCAAGAATACCAAATATATATGACTTGTCATGAAATTGATAGCCTCTTGTGTCAAAACGTCTCGATCTAGACTTGAGCTTTCGGCACTGTCTGACTGCGAGCGGTTAGCTAGTAGCGAAGAAACAGTATTAGTTTTTTTTTAAGTAGCAAAAGTATGTTAGTATAGTATACTATTTTTATAGTTTAAAGTTTTTTTATAGGCAAGTGTAGCAAAACAACTTGCTGGTCATTTTAAAAATCTGACAGATATAAGAACTTTAGTTTGACGGGAAAGATATCACCGCCAGTCTCATCAATCCGTCCAGTCACGCGGTCGTCGTCCATTTCCGTCGACCACCCGTCCGGCGAAAATAATTTTTTGTGTTTCGGTTGGACAGTTTCAAGCGCTACGTTTAGAATCCATCTTAGTCCCCAGGTGCACCAATGCATTTACAAACGACGTCAGATAGCATGTCACATCACTTATGTTTGAGGTCGTATGTGGATGAATATGGGCGGCAGCAACTATGTAACATCAAGCATCCCGTATGCTCCTTTACTATTTTGAAACATATTTTGGACGGAGAATATGCTCGAAAGGATAATATATTTAAGAAATGTTTAATATTAATAGCAAAATATTAAAAAAAAAAATTTTTAAGAAAAATAAATGTTCTATGTCAATAAAAAAGTGTCTTAAAAATTAAAATGGTTAAATACTTTTAATCAATAACATCTGTAACACGTATACATAATTATGGCATGATGAGATGTGATGTGGCGTCTCCGTCCCAAGGTGGAGTGGTGGAGTGGAACACCCGTAAGATTTTAAGACAGTTGGATCTCGACACAACCTTTCATCAGCCCTGTGGCAACGGGTAGTCATCACGAATTTCCTGATAACAAAAACACGCGTGTTGCGGCGATCACGGTCGCCACGCTAACAGGAACTCTGGCCACAGTAAACATTTGACATTAAAATTATCGCTAAGACATTCACATACAACCTCAAACATAAGTCGTATTTGACATCGTAGATCTCAATCGTGGGAATAATTTCACCTCGCTTGTCAGTGTAGCAAGTACCTATATCTCTCTGAAACAAGAATTACGAGGACGGATTATGAGGGTGGCCTTAATACTTCCCCCATCGAACTATAGTGCCACTTATAACTAGCGAAAGTTACCTCATTTTGTTTCAAGATAATAGACGGAACGATGGAGGAAGTACCACAAGCCATTTTTAGGTCAAGAGAGTAAAGAAAATCATTGCAAGCTACCTGATCTAAAGAAATACCAGCAGCCCATCGACACATAAACATAAATTTCTATATGAGACGAATAGAAAACGAGCAAGCAAGCCACCTGATGTTAAGTAGTCGCAGCCCATAGACATCCACGTACAACCACAAACATGACTTAAAATCCTATCTGAGTTCGAACGTAAATGCGTTACTACTCCTGGAAACTAAGGTGTGGTAGCCTCGCTTAAAAGTGTAGCCGGCAACCGCACCTCTCCAACCAAAACACAAGTAATGCTTTACAGTGGATTATGAGGGCGGCGGTGGTACCTCCCCGGTCGAATTATAGTTTACCCACCTCTGCTTATTTTAAATAAGTGTCATTCCACGGTAAAGATAATGTACATACATTACCCGGATATAAAAATGTATTGCGATATACCGGATTTACATTCCGGGCCTAAAGCAGGGCGTGTGTGTGAAGTATATAGAGGTTTCGCCTTAAAGGCTTCGATTGCAAATGGCGTCACATTATGTATGTAGATGACAGGGCTGTAACGCGCGAACCATTCCAACGAGTGACGTGCGGAACGTACCTGAGTTAACATCTTATTAGTTTATATATAATCATTTATTTCAAATCTAGCGACTCGGCTCTTCGTTTGGGTAATACTTTATATTTACTTACATTATTTTTCTTTCATACATACTTCTAGTCATTACCTTGTCTTTGGTTTTCGGGGAGGAAATTTTCATGAGATACCCGACCGTATATGTGTGTGTGTGTGTGTGAGAGAGTGTGCGCGCGCGCGTGTGTGTGTGTGTGTGTGTGTGTGTGTGTGTGTGTGTGTGTGTGTGTGTGTGTGTGTGTATGTGTACACACACGTATATTATTTACAATATCATATATGATTTGCGAAGGCTACTCAGCGCGGATATGCCAGCGGATAGACCAGCGTTCTTGGCACTATGCCGAATAGGACACAGACTATCTGTTATTTAGGTTATGTAGATTAAGTAGATTACTTAAGTTAGATTTTATTAGAAATAGTTAATAGTTATTCAGTGTCATATTGAAATTAATTAATTACGTAAATTAATCAATTAAAACTGTTAATAATATATTCTCGGAAGTGACGTAAAGGATTTTAAACTTAAAAAAGTGTGAAGGAATTGCGTCACAAATCCATCTTGAACAGTACCTCAAATGAAAAAATCATCACATTTTAGACACAGAAGTAGGTACTGAGAGTAGGAACACTCAGTACCTACTTCTGTGTATAAAATTTGTATTTATAAAATACTAGTTTATATACATTATTGACTTCATACGTAGACTTTTCGAGCTTCATATAACTACTACTATTAAGAAAATAACAAAATCTATTACATTTTTACTTAATTACCCTTATTTACACTTATATTTGCTTACTTATACTAATTTACACTGATTTACACTTCAAACGTGACAATAAATTTGACAATAGCGTACACTGCGGATCTATTTAGTCGTATAAAAAAAGCAATTGAGTATCATTAGTTAAATATACAAACAACAAGAATATCGAGGCTATCCGACCCAGCTTCGGCTGCTGATGCTACATTATGCATGTAGATGGCGCTACACGCGGACCATACTAACAAGTGTTGTGTGGAACATACTTCTGCTAACATTACGACCCTTATGTTTGGGCTCGAATTGCGAACAATTACCTGTTTTTATTTACCTTATTGCAACTTGGATTAGATCGATAGATAGATAGATAGATAAATATATAGATAAACCGTTTATTTCGCATTAACAACTAATATACAGAGTATTTGAAACTAACATTATGTTAACAAAAGTATATGTAAGAAAAAAAATGCGATGTAAAAATAGCTTGGGGTACATGGTGTCAACAGATCACTCAGAAAGCACCCCACGCTTTTTTTACATCGCAATATATTTTTTTCTTATCTATGCTTTTTTACTTCGGTTTTTATAAAAGCGTCTTGTTTAGTTTAACTGTTATTTTTTTTATTTTTATTTTTCATCTTACTGCATTGTCATCCGTCCGTGATACGTGTGCAACGTTTCAATTTAATCAGACTTCTGGAAATTGGTGAAAATGATGCTCAAATAATTCTTTACGTACATACAACCCAAGCTAAGAACAGCGTGTTAATAAAAAATAAAAACACAATTACAAATAAACACAAAATGTAAAAACAAAACAATGGAAGTACGATTGGAATGGCATACGATGACCTACGATGGATACGTGGATATGATAATTAATTTATAATTATAATTGAAGATTTACTTTAGCAATCTATAGGAATATGATTTGAACTTAATATCATCGCGAGATCAATACATTTAACTACTCTTGTACTTACTCACGATTAACGATTAATTGCTGATATTTCGATTGCATGACTCATAGTCACCGTTAAGTAGATGCTAGATGTTAGATATTGTTAAATGATCAGTATTAAAAGTGGTAGAACCGCCACCCTCATAACCCACCGTAAAGCAACATGTTCTTCATGTATTATGTTTCGGTTGGGGAGGTGTGGTTGCCGGATACACATTTTTGGAGGCTATCTTAGTCCTCAAGAGTAGGAACGCATCCGTGTCCATCCTTCAATAGAACTTCTGTTCTATTTGAGATTGGAAGTGGTTGTCTATGGGCTGCAATGTCCACTTAACATCAGGTGCCTAGCAGGCCCGTTTCTTACACTTTCATAATTAAAAAAAAAGTGTATTTTTTATGAGACATGAGAAGCCCTCTCCTCCGCACTCGCGATCAACCGTAAAACATTACTTGTGTTTCGGTTGGAGAGGTACGGTTGCCGGCTACACTTTGAAGCTAGACGACAATTTTAGTCCTCAAGAGTAGCAACGTATCTAAGTACGAGCTCAGATAGGATTTCGGTCGTGTTTGTGGTTGTACGTGGATGTCTATGGGCTGCGACTACTTAACAGCAGGTAATTTGCATGCTCGTTTGCTACTCTTCTCAAATATATACAAAAACTGTTTACCTTATAAATTTACCTTATACAGATTAGAGTACAAATTGTTGGTACATCTCTACTATGTTTCTATGGGCATTGTGGGAAGCGCAACGTATCCGCGACACGCCATCTGCGCCGGCGCCTGCCCCTCGGCGCCGGCGATAGGTGAGAAAATCTCTCCGCAGCCTCGCCGCAGGCAAACACTAACACATTGTTACGTATTGTCACGTGGGGATACTCTGCCTATACGCTGCGAGCCTCTCTGAGACAATGACAAATGTTTGACGCTTCTCGCCTATGTACAGGGAACTTTTCTGTGACTATGTCAGATGTTTGGCGGTTCCTGTCTATACCCATTCAACCTCTTTGAGACAATGTTTGAAATTGTTGCCTATACGCAGTATTAAATATTATATTTAACGGATAATATTTAACGGTTCTTGCCTATATGCAGCGCGCCTGTATGACATATTGACAGACGTTTGACAGTTGTTGCTTATACGCAGCGAGTCTCTGAGGCTATGACAGCCGTTTGAAAGAAATTCTTGCCTAAACAGTGAACGCCTTTGATACAATATCAGATATTTGACAACAATACTTAACGATATGTATGATTTTCGACAAAAAATCGTTTTTCTATTTTGTAAAAAGGATTGCATATATTTAGGCATTGAAACAGTTAAACCCTTTAGTGAACAAAAATATTTCATCCGTGATAATATTGAATAACAATAAATTATTATAGTTGTTTTCAATGACTGACTTTACGATTTGAGGTTAACCCTAATATTAAGCAGGTTAATAATAAATATGCCGCATTTTTAAACTTAAAATTAGCTTGACGACTTGACATTTAATTTCACTAAAACTATTACTATTAAATTATGACACTAATATTAACAAAAATATGAGACGTTAAAATTGTTACTTTTCAAATCTTTGTAATTGATTTATTATGCATTAAATATTTATATTTTTAATAATATTTATTTGTAATCTAGAATAAAATATTGAAAACCTTGTTTTGTAGACACCTTCCTAGTAATAAAACAGAAAGTTATACTCATCATTTATTATATATCTGAATTTCATTTTTACAATTTAATTAATAAGGACTCCGTTTTAAAATTAAATGCAAATTGTTAAAAATAGAAATTATTTAAGTTTAGCTATTAAAACATTCTTTGGAAGTCTTATCTTAAAACAAATCTCAGCACAATTACTTGTAAACAAATGTCCGTCTTATCGGTATCATTGTATTTGTCAAAACTGACAATAAACGTCTTAGGCGGCATTGTCAACATTGTAAGCTGAAACACGTGTGCGAGGTGTCTGCTCTGGCAAAAAGTTGATAGTAACGGTTCTGTGATGGAGGCGCGGTGTGTGTCTGTGAGTCATCTCGTTCATTGAGCGCAGCGGTCCATTGAGTGTTCGCGCTCATTACCGCTTCGCCGGCCGGCCCTGCGCGCACGCATGCGTCGCTCTTGGACCGATAACACCGACGCACTGCCTACGAAATGGTGGCCCTCATCTCGCGATACAACGTGAGTTAAGCCTACGACTTCCTCTTGTCTCAAACCTACAACATTAATACCGCCTCGGGCCGCACGCAATTATAACGTTTTATTTAATATACAATATTTTATTGCAGATGGAGAATTTATCGAAATCGTGCGTGTGGCTTTTCGTTGCTGCACTCTTGGCAGCCTGCGGTGTTAGCGCCGGCGTCGGAAATAAAAGACCGTTCACACCGTCCGATTCGATTTTAGACATTATCGACACTGAGCAAGTTGAAAAAATATTGGCGGCTCGCAGACGAACCGAAGAAGCGTCGGCTTCGTCCTACGTGCAGAGGAATGAACTCGGCGAAGGAAGCTCCGAAACGATGGTCGTATCGGTCCCGGAGCAAGAGGAAATTACAGAGTTACCCTCGGGAATAGATTACCGTAATATTCTCAAGTCATCTAAAAACGCGCTAGTGGTTACCAAGAAGGAGTATCTCAAAGAAGATTGGTGTAAGACGGAGCTCCTGGTTCAGAAAATACGTGAACCGGGATGTTTGCCGACAACTGTGATTAATAAATTTTGTTACGGGCAGTGCAATTCGTTTTATATACCGAAAGGTCCTAGGCGGCGAGATGGGAACGACGAACGCCCACCTCCAGCTTTCAAGTCTTGCTCGTTTTGCAAGCCTAAGAAGTTTACCTGGATCACTGTGACGTTACGCTGTCCCGGACAGAACCCTCCGACGAGGCGCAAGAGACTGCAGAAGATCAAACAGTGCAAGTGTTTACCTGTAGGCGTCAACTGACGGCATTCGGCGACGGACCCTCTACAGCAGGGGCGGTTTGTCCGTCTAGTGGCGTCTGTTAAGACGAAGCGAGTCTGAGCGACACGAAAGAAGTTTCGACGAGGGAAAGTGACCAAACGTAAAGCATTAAGTTTCGAAACGTATTTGTGTTACCTGTGCTTGTACATAATCGTTAGCCGTTTTAGTGTACGGAACGGCAGTAAAACAGTTCGCGTGCTCTCATGCGTCAATAGAGATGACGTCATGTGATGCATATTATATTAGATGTGAAAACTCGAATATCGCGGCTTCGCTTCAAGTCGTCCCGGCAAAGCTTTAATTGTCTGTAGCGATACTGATCGAGTTGGTGTTAGAAAAGCAGTGATCGTGCGGTGACCTTGCATTCGTTTGATACATTTATTCGGTACAAGCGTGACTGTGGAAAAATTTATAACCATGTTGCGTAATTAAACGGAAAATCTAGTGATTGCCCCCGTAATTAATACAACGTTTATGTCTTATATGTTGCTACAGAATTAGTGTGATATTAGTTATAGATAACTGTAGTATTAGTGCGTTGACAGAACTAGTTAGTTGTACAGCGAATTTGTTTTTTATTTATTTATGTAATTACTTTTAACTTGATATGACCATGCTAATACTGTAGCTAAAACCGAAATACGCTTATAAATCGTAATTAAATATAGGTTATGTCTTAGATGTAGGATTATGAACAAAATAGAGAGCTTAGATTGAGGATATCAATGTTAGGAGATTAAGGTGATCTCTATTAAGCTCTCAACCACATATTAAAATCAGAGAAACTGCACTCGAGTCTAACATATTAAAGGTGGTA
Source organism: Phocides pigmalion okeechobee (assembly GCA_018251015.1). NCBI lineage: Eukaryota > Metazoa > Arthropoda > Insecta > Lepidoptera > Hesperiidae > Phocides > Phocides pigmalion. Next base: position 6,780 of record DWON01003989.1, on the reverse strand, counting down.
CTCTAACCACCCCGAAATGTAGTGTGTATTTCAAAGTAGTATAATGACGCTAATATGTTCTAGTTTGACGGGTAAAGCAGATTCTCTTTCACCGTCACATTTCCACCTCATTCCACCGTAGTCCTCAAGATGTGGAAGTTCTTTGGATGTTCCTTGAATGCTATGAGGTTCGTATAGGCCACAGATCTCCTTTAAAGTCAGCAATGCGTCCTCTGGAGGTGCAAATATCTACTCTATCTATACTAGGTACTGCTTTCCATCACAGAACAAGTAGACTTAATCGAAAGGTTTAAAGTATAAAAAAGTAGCAATGTACATATATGTGATCGACTCGACACATGTTTCGAGTGTATGTGAGTGGTAGTGATCATTTAACATCAGATGGACTACATCTTCATTTGTTAATTCTTCTACTTCTTATTATAAGTAGTGCAGGTGTAGTGATATTGGCTGGCTATTTTGTGAGTTCCAGATATATTTTTCACGCAGTTTCCGCATTAAATGTATGTATTACAAATTGAATTTTACCTCAGGATTGGTTACACAAATTGTATTTCTTTCCTTATATATTTATTTCCTTACACACTTTTTGTCAGTTATGTTATAAGTAATTCTTAATACCTTTTAACTGTACACGGTTATTAAAATGTCATGTATGTATATTACGAAATAATTATTAAAAAATATTATTTGTTAATTAAAATGAACTGATATTGATTGATTGAATATTTATAGAATTTTTCATAGGAAATCATTTTGCTAAATTTTGAGATCTTGTCGACGTAGGCATAACGATACCATCAATGTATTATAAACATTTATCGTTGTTTTTTTATGCAAAAATGCAATTATTTTCAATTTAATTTCTTATTGTATTTTTTTTAATGAAAAGGCATAATTATTTTCAATGTTTAATTGTTTTATTTCAATTTATGTAATATTATGGTACAATATATAATATTTCGATAATTTTATGGATTTATGATAATTAAATTTATAATAATTATCCTTCAAAATGTATGTTATCATTAATTCATATTTTTGTCATTATTTCAATATTTTTATATCGATATTTGTGAATCAAAAATACTTTTAACTACTTATAGAATGTATAAAAAATCTCAAAATGTCAAAGTCTCGAAATACTAGAATCTGCCGTTGAATAAATGATTGGTTTTTATTTCTTGCCATTTCAGTTCGAAATAAAACAAACTCCAAACTATTTCTTGTTTGAAATAAAACAAATAAAGGTTACTTTTTATTTAAGTTCCTACAATACGTTTTTTGTTATAAAATATGTAAATATTATTGTAACACATCCAACAAATTAAAAAAACATACCATTTTACAATTTATTATGGAATTAAATCATTACACATCTTAAGCCCTTGTATATTTTTTTAGAATTGAGTAATCTACCTATCTATTTTAAATTTATATATAAAGAATATGTATTTACACTGTCGATTATTGTATCGATCATATATTATGTCGATTAAGCATTGCGGGTCCGCCTCCCGCAATGCTTAAAATGGGGTTAGTTTCCTTAGATTGGAGATGTGCTAAAAATTCATAGTGATGTTTTATTTTTTAAGCATCCGTGTAGCGTCTACGTGTACACAGACGTTGTTTGCGCCCTCACTCTTGTAGCGCTGGTGTAAATAAAGCAGTTGTATTCGCCCGTAATCCATACAGATCTGTATGAACCCAACAGGTGTTGAATGTGGCCCTTTTTCTGGTAACTTTCCCTAACTAGATTTCTAAGGAGACAATAAATAAAACAACAAATACAGAGACAGTTAGTTTATTAGTTAAATAGATACAGCACAAGTAGCCATCTTATAAAACTATCTATAATAAAATACATCCCTCGTCACATGCCTTGGCGTTTATTACAAAGATTAATGTTGTATTCTGAAGCCAAAATGTTACATTATGTTGCATTTATATCATTCATACAAAAACTGACAGCTACGTAAGAAAAGCTTATAACTATATACATTTTTTTTGTTACGTGGGGAAAACCTTTTTAAGATACCCGGTACCGTGGGAGCAATACCGGGAATGCGGGATTTACACCCGCAAAAACCCCACGGTGGCTTTCTTCCGTGCTCAAAGATCCCGGGGTCATGGGAGAAACACGCCGGTATCCTAGCATAGGACCCATCTAGGGTCATCCTGGGGGACTCGTGTCAACCCCAACACCGCTAGGTGCTCACAACGCGTGGCCACTCACGCGGTCATCCTCCCGGGGGTAGCTCCCACTCTCACCACCCGCGATCCCGAGAGTCCCCTTTTAGTCGCCTCTTACGACAGGCAGGAGATACCGTAGCACTATTCTGGTCCCGAGCTACAGGGACACCACCTACATGGAGTATATCTAATTGGTGTATTGTAACGAAAGTTGTCGTTTCAATGTACATTACTTAGCTAATTCATAGCCAGTTACGAAACGATTCTAGACACTAATTATATGTGATTATCTGCGTATAATAAGCATATTTATGTTCACAATTCACTTACACATATGGCACATACAAACATACATAAAATCAATCGTACGTCGTACACTCTCGCTCTCCACATGCTTCAATGGTTAATTTAATTTTACCATATCGCGGAAATGTTTTCAACACTGTATTATGAGGAATAGAGATTCTTAGAGCAGACTACTTTCTCTTCTTTGCTTATGTGAAATGGTCTTCATATCCACTATCTTCACAGACTAACCAACTTCAAATTTAACTGTATTCCACCTGAAGTCGATCATAGATCGTTGCTACAACTGAGGACTGAGCTGGTCGCCTCCTACGTAAATCCAGTAACGACACCTTTCCACCGAAACGCAAGAAATGCCTGACGATAGAAATGGATGATCACGCTAAAACCAACTTCATTAAAGACCATTCGCTTAACCTTCGGTACAAGATGATGTGCTGCTTAAAAGAATTTCCTTAAGATTTTGGTATTCCGCAGAACATCTAAACAATGTATGGATGTAATGTAATCATGTGATATTCATATATCCTTCGCATCAACTTGGTATCGTATGAGGTAGCGGGTTGGTTGGAAATGTCTATTTGTACTATATTACTTCGTGAAAACTAACACGGCCATGCACACACTCTCACACACACATACGCAAACACCCGAACACACAGACACTCGATCGTTGTCACATTCACACATACACACAATTTGTAGGAAGTGGCGAATGACCTAAAATCGATGACAGCATTTGGCTCTAGAAAGATGTTTCATTTAAAGCCGGTTGGACAGTTCGCCACTTCTCAAGGACACAATAAGGCAGCCTCTTCTGCTACTGACTCTGGTTATCACACGTTTAACTCAACGCAATGATATTTTTTTGCGAAAGAATTAAGTATAACGGTGTTAGGTAACCAGTCGAATTCGCGCAGCCGATTCTACCTGCAGTACTAAGAAAATCTCTTCACAATGTCTATAGCTTAAAGAGTAAATGTGCTAACGATAAGTTTCGAACAACAAAATTTACTGTAGATCAAACATTGACAATGGATAAATTCCAAGAAAACTCAAAACATAAATTACGCTAAACTCAAAATCAAATGTCAAAACAAAAATGCTATCTCGAAAAAAGCCAAAAGTATATATATAGTATACCAAAAATAACTTAAAAAGCTTGATAATAAATCTCAACTAATTGAACATCTTATGAATGTGAGGAAAGGGAGATTGCCGGAGTATTATTGCATCTGTAACCAATACTAACAACAGGTCTCATTGGGATTCCATCAAGGAAACCTTACTGCATCTAAGGGAAGTCAGTTAGTTTACACACCAATGACCGGCAACGACACTTTCTAAGAAGCAACAATTGCTTCTTGCTAGACATGGAATATGAATCTATCGCGTTGGTATATGAATCCATCCATTGTACAACGATATCAAAACTAACCCTGAGACGTAAAATTAATTTAGCACATTTACTCGTTACACAAAAGCATCGTTACACTCATACACATTCACACCACACCATATCACATACACACATATACACACACACACACATACACAGACACATACACACACACACACACACGCACACACATACATACAAACATATACACATATTATGAGCATCATCGATAAATTACGCCATATTTTACGAAAATCCCTCCCCTATCCTAGTCATACGTGGTTACAATTCCCGGTACAATATTGCAAACTTGATAATCTCATTTTTCATAAAATTGAAATAGCAAACGAGCATGCAGTCCACCTGATTGTAAGTAGTCGTCACCGTCCTTGGACATCTGCAATCAACTTTACATGGTATATTAGCCCCACTTCAAGTAAGATTCGTTGCTGCCTGAGGACTAAGATGTTCGCCTCATAAACGTCTTATTACCTTCCTCCTGTTGTTATCATACGTTCTCTAACACGTTTGCATCTAGAGAGAACTTCATTTAAGGCTGGTTCCAATCGTCCATACTTCCTGTCGCAACATTTGTTTTAATAGTTTTAATTCTGTATGCTTAAAGAGGTTTTATTAAAACTTAAAGATTTATTCAGTGAAATGACGTTGTCCCCCCCCTACCCGCCCTTCTCATGTCACACACCAAACCCTAACTCTCTAAACGTGACCGTCATTTGTTTCATACAATATTAATTATATGTTAGTGATATTTTCCTATATGTTTTTGAAGCAAATTTCGTCGCCCTCCACGTCACGCCCTGTCACCCTAGTACTCCCCTCTGTCCCCCCTAAAATATGACGTAATTTATCCATGATCCCTACAAACAATGATTACGATACACAAAATTTTACACATTGCATTGGTACACATTATATTTGTATTACATTGGCGATTACGCTCTATGACTACAAGTATTATTACTAATTATAAACGCAATGTTACACATTGTTCCCATGTATCATGGGACGCTTAGACAACTACACACATTGTGGATTTTATCCTGATACATTTTTATACTATACGTTTGCCGACACCATGAGTGACTAATGTAACGGCATGCTATGACGACATTTTGACGTTTGTCAAATTATTAACGGCAAAAATGTAGTGACGTATAAATATCATTATGAAAGTTTTATGAATTGTAAACTGTAGGCAATTTAAAAGTTTTAACAAACGGGATTTTTATTATTTTATGTAATTTTCTTCAACTATTCTTTATCCAAAATTAATTTCCCAATGCTGGGCGTAGGCCTCCATTCATAATAAGGAGAATAATCTTTCTTAAATAGGGTCAAATAATTCATTGAGAATGAAATAGGAAATCATTCATAAGAGAAAATAATATCAAAGTTCGAAACAGCGTCCGTCTCAACTTAAATAAGTCAATTGGAATTAAAAAAATATTGTAACTAAATAATAAATCAATTTTGTATCTTTAAATTATATATTCGATAAATTATAATCCTGAGGCAATATTGACCCTGCAAGCTTGCAATCTGTAGTCTCATTGGTTGTTAATTTTACGTAACTTCATGAGGACTTAACGTCAAAACGGTCATCATAGCTTGGCGCTATTTTAGTGCTGCTCTTTCCGTATATACAGTGAATAAACATGTTCCAAATTTTGATACAATCAGTTATTGGTGATGCAAGAAAAATGTTGTAAAAAGTATTTTTTGACTTTTTTATCCAACGTTGTAATTTCATTAATTTAGAAGTAGCTGAAAAACATTTGTCGATTAACAAAATAGTACTAAACCATAATTAACATAATAGAAAGAAATGTAATTAATTTTAGTTTTGCTGTCACAATAATAATAATAATAGTAAAATCTTAAAATTTTGACTTTTTTACGCCCATTTAAAGACAAATGAGTGAGAAGTTAGTTAAAAATACCGATAAATATATTTGTATACTTCTTTACATTAAATTATTTGAAATAAAACTTTACAAATCACTAAAATGTTAATATTTAGAAAAAAATACAAAAAAAAACAAGAAATAATAAACATACTTAATTATTAACTCTTATTGGACATTTACTGCTTTACGCCTAATATCAGTTGTCTTATAATTTTGATATTTCTATTTGTAATGACTTTCTATCAGAGTTTATTTTTCTATGCATCACACAATATTCCTCAGATATTCCTCAATATTCCTCTTGTGCTCAGATTCGTAGGTCTCGAAAATGTTTATACATATTTAAACTATAACTAAGACTATACGACTATATATAACTACGACGGGGTACGAACGATACTTCACAAAAACCAATCTCTTATACATACGTTACTATTATTTACATACCAATGAACATTTCAAACATAAGTAAAAAACTATGAGACTAAATGATTATTTTAAAAGAAATTGATTCTGATATTAGCAGAGAGAATTGAAAGGGAGTTTATGCAAGTTACCGTGTTCAGATCGGATGTGTTTGTGGTTCAAAGCCGGGGTCAGTTTATATATTTCATAACTCATCACTAGTGCGTCAAATACTCCACATGAATCTATATATTAATTCTTGTCGAATACTTGACTAGACTTTTTCAAATGGTTCTTAACTTTACTTTTTCTCCCTCCTATAGCGACAGTTCTCAATGTCACGTTGTCCGTTCGGAGTTAGCATGCATGCTTAAAACCCGTAAGCATGAGCATGCATGAAGCTACGCTAAGTGCATCGATGCATACAATTATTACTAAAAATATGCATCAAATACGGACTCTGCTGCAGTGTGTTAGTTTTGGGTGTTTTGACGGACAGTTTATTAAACTGAAAGGTTTGATTCTGATAATCTTACTATGAAGGAAGAC
>DWON01003988.1:0-17026 GCA_018251015.1 Phocides pigmalion okeechobee | reverse complement strand
TATAATTACCTTCAGTTTTTTTTTTTTTTTTATATCTGTAATAACTAAAATAAATACCTAATCCGTTTTTTTACTGTTTATTTTATTAAGGGGGTCCGTGAAAACTGTGCTTGATTTCCTAAGGGTCAGTGGACTGAAGAAGGCTGGGAACCGCTGCTTTAACATATAATAACGTGTCTCTATATTTACAGATGCCAAATCTCACAGAAATCATGCAACCAATTCCAATGAATTTTCGTTAATATGTGTGGTGGGTTCTAGCTTGAAAGGTAGTCTTGAATTCGATAGATGGCGTTATAGTCGAGGTGATTCAAGGATTTGTAAATTGTTCTGTTTTTTTTTTAAACTCTGGTGAAACTGATTGGCAGAGCTAAATTTTATAATAACGAGGATTTAGTGAAACTGTAAGTACTACTGCAAATAACTTTGTTTTTTTTTTTTAATTTTATACAAAAGGATGAACGCCGTCTAAGGACTATCAAGAGTACAACAAAAAAGTACCTACTATCAGTTGCAGCAGTATTTGTACCTATGCTGACTACTGTGTTTTCTTTGTTTTTGATTTTTTTAAATACATGTTTTAGTTGTAAATTGCTTCATAGTAATACTCTCGACTGGCTGCTACTAGCAACTTCATTCAAATAGACTTCAATTTTTATGACTTTCTAATATGAAAAATATTATGGAATTGACAATTTTTCACTCATAAAATATAAAAGGTAGGTGAGAGAATTCTTATTAATTTATTTTTTAATTTCAGTGATGCTTCTCTGAACACGATATCCGACATCTATTTACCTGTCGGGAATCAAAAATCTGAATTAAAATCTGAGATTAGCGCGCACAAACGTACAGAGAACCAAACAAAAATTCTAACAATTATTATTTTGGATTCTGTTGCCATGATAAATGTCCCTAATAAGAGTTTTTCTCATATATCTTCTATGTAAAAACAGGGATCGGTTTAAATTTCATTATATGATGTAGAGATATGTTTGTTTAAAATATTTTTTAATTACATTTCAATTAGTAAGTGCGCACTCAAATACTCAAAAAATGTCAATATATACATTTATATAGTTAACATAAATAGTTTTACAAACATGATAGTTGGTATCTATGACACACCAACTGGCATAATCATGCATACTTCCCGGTGTCCTAACTAGATAGCTGCATATGAGAAACAATATGCACAATATATCATCACTACCATGTATAGTGTAACTATACTATGTATGTTGTTTATTGTGAGTTTTATTATCTCGCTCGCTAAGAAGCTAGAATCACAAGAACACAACGATCATCTTTAATAGCGTAAACAAGTAAGTACTCGTATGTTCGATAACACGTAAAATGACTTTTAGAGGTCAATTGGACACTTTGAAGGCATTTAACATTCCACACTTATTTGAACTGATAGTTGTGACTGTATTCTGTGGTCTTATGTAAACATGTCATTGCAATAACTCAATACTTAGCGCAGCGTGGCCGCATTGTTTTAAACTTGAATAAAATGTTTTGACAGACTCGTATGGTGTGAGGGGAAACGGCATGATGTCTGTGAAGTTACATTAATTTCCGGCACCGATTTTTTTTACGTGTCTTGTATTTATATGTTGTATATATTACTGTAATCAGAGAAATATGTTTGGTCTGACGGAATCTTTATATGTATTTTATACGATTTACTCCATATTTATTTATTGTTTTTCTTTTTTTTTGGTACATTATACTTATATGAACTGAAACTGAATTAATTAAATACGTGTTTATTAATATCTATAAATACATCAAAAATACATTTTTTACTAGATTGAGAACACGTGTAGACCTTTTGTAAATAGTCTTAAAATCTTAAAAGTGTCCAAATACTTCGATGATAATAACAAAAAAAAAACCAACAATTTATTAACAAAATCAGAAGAATTTGTGGTATGTAGTTGCCGAATCAATGTATCTGTTCACTACATATTTCTTTCGAGCTTGTACACCGACTTGCTATTTATCATTAGAGAACACGGGGACGTGGGGGTACTAAAACCCGGAAATAAAAATGTCCAACAAAGAAACAAGGCCGTTGACATAGTTCAGAGGATCAGAGAAGTAGCGGTGGGCGGAGACATATTCGTCGCAGAACAAGTAACGAATTGAAATTATGATTTGTTGGAATTTGAGAATATAAATTATTATTAGACGAGACTTCGTCGGAAAATTTTATTGACTCACATTATATTTATTATGGTTTTCTGGAAGATGGAAGATGGAAGCGTTCACTAAACAAATTACGTTCCCATAAATATTTAATATTTGACTACTGATCATAATTAATTTACATTTAATTAATTTAAATAGTTTAGAAACCCAATTTAAATGTTACCCAATTTTAGATGTGAGTATAAACAATTCTACATTTATAAAAATCATTTTAAAATGTCTTGAGTCAATGTAATGCTCCTTTAACATGGATGGTATCGAGAATGGAAAAAATAAATAATATAATCAAAACTTATGGTCAGGAGTAGAATTTATATTTTGTAACACAGAAAGACCCAGACCCAAAACACAAATTTAAATTCATCGTTTAGATGTCTGCTTGGTCAGTAACCGAAACCAGAAACCTAGTCAGAGTATGGTTACCGCTGGACCAGACAAGTCATTATACACATAATGTTTAATGTAAATCACAACCTACATAAAACGATACACACATGATTCTCATTAGCAAAGTCAGTTAGATCATTGAGACAATACGCGAGACGGCCCGAATAGCTGGAATAGCGGCTCTCGCTTGGCTGCCAACGAAAAGGAATCCGTTGCCATTAGAAATTCTACTCCATTCGATGACTTCACAGTGATCGGGATTCTTTCAAAGGTGTCTGTCACAGAAACACGCACACGCTTCAAAAGAGGTGAATTAATTTCGGAACATATTAACGTCTGTTCGACTCAATTCGACACTGATTTAACAAATATTTATCGAAAATACAGCTGCCGGATAAATTAAAATCATAACATAGCAATTCAAATAACTTTTTGTATCGTATAAGTTATAACCTCCCAACATAAAAAGTAGTTAATGATCTGTGACGATAAGTATCGTTAGAAGTTAACCAATCAAATAATTAGAATATACCTGATCAATTATTGCACTTCTTCAATCTCTGCTGTCGTTCAAGCCGAGCCTCATCGTATTATTCAATGTTTGGAATGTTGTGGCAATAAGCTTTCATTATTCTATTTAGTTTTTGTCAACAGAATTTTATGCGGCATGTTCATTTCTTTGATGTCAATCAAAATGCTGTATGTTACCTTGTCAATTTGATCAGTAACGTGTTAGAAGGTACTTCAGTTTATGACTGGCAGCTTTTAACGAAGAACGTATATTTAACTCAATATAACAACTGTCTGTAAATGAATAGATTGTCTAAAAATACAACGATATTGCACAACGAATTAGAAAAATCAACCAATACCGTATAACTTATCTGTATGTGATCGTGAATTTAAGTAGGTACAATATAATTTCCCGTTTGCAAATATCATCGTTGTAAATTTCTTTAATTAATGTTAAAACAAATATACACAACGAACTGAAAACCTGATTTGGGTGTCGTCAGTTCAGAATTTAACGAATGAGAACATAACATAGTATATTATAATTAAAGTGTTGATTTTGAATGTATGTTTTGACAACAATACCGATCAGCTATTGCATTCCTAAGACAGTTCGTAACTGTAGTCGACAACGCAACCTACATTCTGCATTCTTTTCGAAACCGTAACACGCTGAGCGTTCCGGATATAAACTCGCACGGCATATTCACCCCTGTGACCATGCCAATAAATGTCATGTCCGGTCGCAGTGTGTGCTGAATCTCAGCCATTGCATTTGTTAAGAGCAAGCAAGCGGCTTTGTTCATTGATATTTTATTTTAAGGTACAAGTCAATATTTTTGATTTTCTTCTGAAAAGCCAAAAAGAAAACTACATATGTCAAAAATATCAATATAAATGCAGAAAAAATTTATGATGAATTCAACCTTTTAAGACAAATAGTTTTGGGTGAAGGAATTTTGAATGAAAACGAAAAAATATATGTATATGTTCATACGGAAACACTATAAAGAGTTATTGTATCTATTTATATGGAAACACTATGAAAGCAAACAATATAAAGTGGTGCTTATAGACTAATAATCAACTGCAGTTTTTTACTTTGAGCTTTAACTGCGATTGCTAAATATGAGCGAAAATTATTTATATCGAAAGTAACAGAATAAATTCAAGGGATAAGATATGAACTTAGAAGATATGAAGCCAAAGTAAATAGAAGTTAATCACAGACATTTGAAGGCCTGTGAAAAACCTCAAGATCGCAATTAACAATATAAATTCGAGATATAACATAAAGGATAATCTTCAATTTATTATGTCATTAATGAATATATAAAGTGGATGTACGCGGGATTAATCAATGACATAAGATGGCGCGGAATACTCTCCAGATCAAAAGGTTGAGTTTAGTGGGGACATGAATGGCACATTCGGCTTCGGTATTGAGCTGGCGCTGGCGTTGGTCCGGCCAAATTCCTGAGCGCTTTCTCTAGCCGTTTGTCACACGCAAAGCAACGAAAGTAAGTGGCGAGTGGCGACGCCGCGTGCGCCTGTGCAGCTGTCATCGAGTTGCATAATTATACGCGCTCCAACCATTGTTTGTAAACAACCAATAACAAGAACACATCATTGAAGATTGCGTGACCGTTTTGATTAGGATAATTAATGCATACCTTCGATCGTTCGATCGAACTAATAACAATTATTATGGACGTCACTAAACCGCTCACGGTCTTAGCGCAAGAACTCTAAGAACTTGCTACAAGATCCAGGTAACATTGTAACAAGAATTTACAGCATTCAAGGAATATTTAATTTTACTTTAAAAGTTACAGCTAAATAATACAAGTTAAATAAAATAATATCAAATCTAACTATAAGGTGTACAAAGCCACTGTTCACATTTGCTTTCCGCTGGCGATAATGTACAACCATTGTTTTTTCCTGTTAGTTTACTTACCATAAGTACAAATTGATGGATCATTAATTACTGACTAAACATATATTTCAATCTACAAAGCAGATTGATGCAGCAAAACAACACATGAAACTATTGGCAGTTGGTATACGAACGTTTTTGTAATATAAGCCGGATGCCTTGCGGATGTAGGTCGGCGAAAATGATGGACGGAATGTCTTTATTGCAATTTAACCTAGGATGTCTAACTTTCGCAATTCATTATCATCATCATTAAGTAAATCGTTTAAACAATCTAATTCATAATAGAAATAATACATGAGTATTATATTCCTATTGTGTGTGGGAATAATTTCATTGGTATCTGTATAATATTGCATCGAGAATAACCTGATTTAATTTAGCCAATTGAGTTTTTTTCCAAATTTGACAGCTCTGTATATCTTATTTGATTTGACGGTATATCAATATTTTGGGTCTATATTTAGCACCTTCCAGTTTCTTTTAATACTTCGTAATTAACATTTTCTTATATTTAAAAAATATAACTCTATTTACGTTACTGTTATTATCGTAAATCATAAATGTGGTTCAAGTTAGTTTAAGCAGTAAGGAGATATTTTGATCCAAACAAAACGATGAGATGAATCGTGGTCAGAAACCTAGTATGAAATATGTTTATTACTCAAAACATTAAAAAGACATCTACAATAACTCATTAATTTGCATTGTAACTGGAATGTGGATGCTTTTATATGAGCCGGACAGATCGTGGATTGTGGGTCGGCGAAAATCACAGACGCCTTACTGTAACTTTGCTGAGAAACCGGCTTACTTATATCTACGTACAGTATTGTTAGCAATAATTACTTGAACATTACTTACAGAAATAATAAAGTTTTATAGTAGTGATAGCTCTGTTGTAACATTCCAGGCTATTGTATGTTCTTTACTGTTTCTGTTGTTACTGTTGTTCAAAGTATCTAGATCGAATAATCCGAAATATCGAATAATCTACTTTTGTAACCGTTTTTGAAACTGGTATACTATTTTTATACATACTTTTTACATATATCACATATATCTGTACATCTTACGAATATGTCTAAAATATTAGCTACCATTATATCTAAAATATTGTGATGACGAAAACTTGTATTTTGTTATTATTTGAATTTTTCTTAGTATCTAGTAAATAATAACAGAAATCAAGTTGCTTATAAACTAAGTAACAACTAAGTAAAGTCCGTCTTAAAGTTAATTGGTATATGCAAAAATCTTGCCAAATTTTAGTGTGAATTAACGAAAAACTATAATTACAAAATTATTATTCTCAAAAATTTATACTAACGTCTGAATTTAATTAGCATTAACTACTTTTAACCTGGATATGTTTTATGATATATACCGTCAAAAAATATTGTAGATTCATAATATATTATACAAGTGTTAACCTGCGTGTTTTCCTATGAAATCTAAGCTTAGTTGCTATGAGTTCTACATAAACACATAATAAAAAAATGGTTAAATAGTCTGTTATCATAACTGTAATGATTTTTAGTTAGTTCCATTTGAACATGACGTGATAAAATATAATCTATAACGGTGCCACAGGTAGAGACACTGGGTACAAATAATGAGGTAGATTAAATCAATACTTTTCGCGTTTAAAAACACAAAAAAAATTACAAACGGATCATGTTTTACTTTTATATAATAGTAGTGAAGTAACTTTATTCTTCTTTTACTTTAGGTAGTAGACCTCAATGTGGGCTGGACCCGGGCAGGCGTGATTACCGCAGCATCTAATTGTTTTATTAGCTAAAGAATCGTTTACCGGCTTAGGATTTCAGATCCCCGGCACGGACGTCTGATTAAGAAAGTGATAGCCTGTAAGTGGTAAGGTACCTCCTCTCAGAAAAGAGGTCCGGGATTTAATTCCTAAATTTGATATACGTCCGAAAGGATTTCTGCACCATACATAGTTTTATAAACGTCCATGGGCATTAATGACCATGGTACATCAGTCAGACGAACTGTATAACTGTGCTTTCTTATGTTTTTTTTTTAAATTAAGCAAACAAAATAGATTAAGAAGCTGTAGCATTTACAAGGTCCTGTATCTTTTACATGTTTTTACATAGTTTTTATGATAAATGTCACTACTTATGTACACTTTCACGTTTGCTGCTGATGGGTTTTGAAAGGTGGAACTGGTCCACTACGTCACCCGGATGTGTCGGTTGAATGCGCGACGAAAGACCCGCAAAAACTATGTACCGTGATGGTCATGTGCCGGCACTGGGCAAGGAAGTACGCTCTAATCGTAATATAGCGAAACTACTTCAAATCGACAATAGCCAATTGTAAAGAACGAAATAAAATACTCCAAAAGCAAAAACTATTTCACAAAAATAAAAAAAAAACCGTCTTCCTATCTTTATATTTTATAAAAATGAAAACTTATCGTTTCATTTTTTTACTTTATATTTCTTTAACGTGAAAACATTTCATTTATACCCCAAATTTTATAGAGAGTGCCTGTCTCTATATCTGGTCTCATCTATGTATCTAGGCTATGTATTATCACGCTATATTGTACTGAAAGTGAACGTGATCTAATATACAGTAAGTGACATTAGTAAAGTAAAGTACAGTATCTAGTGACAGTTAAAAAAGAGTCTTTTAAAAATGATTTTCAAATAATGTATTGCTAAACAGTTTATAGTAGATATGGAAGCATATATTTCGTGGCCAGAGCCACAAGTTAATATTAGTGAAATATTTTTTTAATTTATTTAAGAGTAGTGATACAGCAAATTTAAGAAAAAAATATAAAAAATTGCTGATAAATATATGAAAACTAATTGGCCTTAGCTTAATTATGTTAATTGAAATATAATTCAGTTGTTTTTGTGTGGAGTGGTTATTCATAATAGCCATTTGCGGAATAAATTACTACCGCTTCGCAAGGTGTTTTCTATGTAAAGAAGGGCGAAAGAAACTTAGTATACACAACACTCATTTTACGTATATAACGAATGCACAAGTTTTAACAAGTTATAAAAAATATTAATAAGTGACTTAAATTATAATAAACATGTTTTATACACAGCCCCACACTAGGATTCCCTGTGTGGGTATTATGGGCACATACAAAATGATTAAAAAACACCCAGACCCAGATCAAAAATGTAAATTAAATATTCAGATATTGGTCATGAATTGAACCCGAAACCTTCTCTGTGTCATACTGGTGTTGCTTGGAACAACATGGATCGTCATCTCATTATCAGATCTTGAAAATAGACTATGGAATTATTAGATTATAATATATGCATGGTGACTAATATCAGGCCTGGGTTAATAATCATGATGCTTGGTAGCCTAGGATTCAAATATTTATGTACGAAAGAACACAAATACTAAATTTCTTCAGAATGAGATGATTATCCCTCACTTTTGAAAGAATTAATATAACCATATACATACGTCACGTAGACCTACGATTTTAATTCGACATTTACAAAAACTAAATTTTTGTCAAATTTAAATTTAATTCATGAATGTAAATGTAGATGATCTTTACTAAAAAATAATAGTTAAAAAAAAAAACTAAAAAACACGCTTTTATAAAAAAAATCCAACAAAAAAAGTATAAATAAGAAAAATATATATTACCAGGTAAAAAAAAAGCTTGGGTGAGTGGTGTCAATAGATCACTGAAAAAGCACCCCACTGACGCGCGCAAACTTTCAAATTAATAATACATCTGGAAATTGGTGAAAATTATGCTCAAAGAATCCGTTACATACATACATACAACCCAAGCTAATAAAAGCGTGTTAAAAACATCGTAAGTGTGGCTCACAGTGGTCGTTAAGTGCCAACAATAGGCAAGGAAGTATGGATGAATCTTATTAACAAACAAACAAAAACTAGTTAACTTCAACAATGCTGCATTGTTTGGAGCCAATCTTTTCGTTTTTGTACAAAATGCAAAAAAATGTGTGATTTTTTATTTACTTTTTCAAACATATAGGATAAAAATAGATCTGTATGATTTATTTCCATGTATTATAATATCAAATTCGGTGCGAGTAAAAGCTAATAAATATATGTAGGTATATGCAAATAATCTCGATCGTTTTATATTTATTATGACATAATTAGTTGGTCAAATCGCAATTATGGTTATTAATAGTTATTTTTCAACTTATTCCATGGTTCTTATACAAGAAATGCTTGATAATAATGACAGTGTGAATCGTTTTATACACCACATTTTATATTAATTTGTAAGAGATAAGATAGAAAGAGAAGGAGAGAAGTCGTGTGTATTCGTTTTACGTCGATGATTAGAAAGGGCTGGATGTATACGCATAAGTGAGAAAAAATAAACATGTAAAAATAGCTATCTCTTATATTAAAAAAAATGAAGACGAGTAATTTAAATAATAAAGGCAAGTTTAAGAAAATAATAAGAAAACCTTTTATTTGCCTCGCCACAACGCTACATAAAACCTTATTGTTTAATAAAAAATTTAAATATATTTTATCTGTCATCACACAAATATTTGTTATGGGTGGGAATCGAACTCACGATCACCAGCTAACCAGTCCGAGTCACTAACCAAATTACCCGATCAGTATTAGTCAGTCACTAACTATTGAACCAAAAGAGCGAGAAAAGCCAGTAAATAAATAATATATTTAACTAATTTTAAAAATTGATTTACTTATAAAAAGCTACAGTACCAGCGAATAATATATAATGTATGTAATTTTTTAAAAATGACGTTGCAATATCTACGAAAATTACAATATTATAACATAGTACCAAAAATTTGCCTATCATAATATTTTTTGGTATGCACTGCGAAAACTATTATACTATAGTATATAGTATAAAAGACACATGTACATTGTTATATATAAACTATATACATATAAGAATGTACATGTGTCTTATACAATAAAATAAGCCAAGAAGGACGATCATAACGGCATTATCTAGTCTTCACTATAGCGCATTTGCCGTAAATAGCTCATATGGACTGCAGATTTAAAACAACATGGTCCGTTCTGCGGTATCGCAAAACCAGTTCATGTCAACAATGGCATCCATTGTTGTTAGAGGGAGCCCGTGTCCGCTTTCCTAAAGTCTTATAGGTTACACAAGTTCTGTATTTAGTTACGTTGGATTGTTTGGTACTCAAAACCATTTTTTATGTGAGAAGAGTAGCAAACGGGCATGCAAACCACCTGATGTTTAGTAGTCGCAGCCCAAAGACATCCACGTACAAACACAAACACCACCGAAATCCTATCTGAGCTCGAACGTAGACAGATACGTTGTTACTCCCGAGGACTAAGATGGTCGCCTCGCTTCAAAGTGTAGCCGGCAACCGCAGCTCTCCAACCGAAACACAATTAATGCTTTAAGGCGGATTATGAGGGCGCCGGTGGTACCTCCTCGGTCAAACTATAGTTCTCCCACCTTTAGTCTATATTTATTCTCATTTTTTACACACATGAAAGATATAAGAATTAATAAATAGTGTTATAAATAGCTTTGGTAAATCGTGGAAGTATCCCCGGTAGAACTATAGTTCTCCCACTTTTTTTTTTTTACTATGGGCGGCTTCTAATAACAAAAGTGCTCGACTGCGCGTATTTTTGAAACGGAGTTAGCAAATAACGTGTAGATCGCCTAATGGAATCACCTATGGACGTCTGTAACCAATTTCGTCCAGAACAGAATAATGCCTGAAGTCTGTCAAGGACGCGTTGTTACGCCTCATAAGAGCTGGCGAACGCAATTCGACACTGCCCAAGAATTGTTACTGGTCATACATCAGTGGCGGATGTATACGACATTCGAACCATACAATTGAATTTGTAGGATTATTTTAGAAATTATACATGATGTATTTATTCATTTATTTATTTAATATACAAAAATAGGAACAGAAATTGAATTAACGCATGGAAAGACACTACTACTGGGTCAAAAGGAAAAAATCGAAGGATTAAGAAGATTAAGAACGTTTACTTTTTGGAGTCAGTTACGACATACGAATAACTCAAGGATGGTCGTTATCTATTGATGAGTACAGATGGCGTGGAGTGGCCTATTTGTTTCTATTACTAAACAAAATATACCGATATATAAAAATATATTGATATAAATATGGATGAAACAATTAAATTTAAAATATCTGTACGAAGTTTCCATGTATAACATATTTTACTAATTGGTTTACTAAGATCATCCGGGAGCGCATTCCAAGACTGAGTTCGATCGGCAATTAATCGAATAGGAAACCAGAACTCCGTAAGTATTGGGTTTTCCAGATCTAATATACTTACACTTAATAATCAAGCGTATTTCCATATAGAATTCCAATTTTGAAAGGTGGGCAAACTATAGTTCGACCGTGGAGGTACCACCGCCGTCCTCATAAACCGCCGTAAAGCATTTGTTGTGTTTCAGTTGGAGAGGTGCGGTTGCCGGCTACAGTTTAAAGCGAGGCGACCAGTTTAGTCCTCAGGAGTAGCAACGTAGCAATCCACCTTCGAGCTCAGATAGGATTTTGGTCGTGTTTATAATTGTACGTGGATGTATATGGACTGCGGCTACTTAATATCAAGTGGTTTGCATGCTAGTTTGCTACTCACATAAAAAAGAAAGATATTTCAGTTCTATAGGCATATTAAAATTATGTTAAGTTTTGACGAAAGACTAATGTTATTGTGTAGCGTCAATAAATAACATGTTGCAGCTCGTGCAGCTGGTTTGCAAGCTCGTTTGCTACTCTTCACACATAAAAAAATAGCTCGTGGAACCTACCTTACTCCTGTATAAAATGATTTTGATACTATTGGAAACGTACCTACATATTACACTTTAATAAGAGTTTAATAGATTTATCGTTATCCTGATATATCTAATATCGTATGAAACATTTAAACACGAAAATATGACAAAAAAAAGAAATATTAATATTGTACAAATGACCGATTCGACTATCCTAATAAGACGCGTCCACACCTTTACAATATATTGTAGCTTCAAAATATTCGCACGAATACACGTGTTTTAAGTATCTAATACAAAATCAAACTTTTAGTTTTTTATATCATTAAAAATGTACCTAGGTTTAATTAGATTTTCTGTTTAATCATATGCCGTTGTATCGCAGAGTAAGCTGTGATATCTAACCTAAAAGTATAAAATAACACATACCTAGGTATTTTTTTGGTTAGGTTTTATATGAAAACTGGAAAGGCCATTTTATTGTAAGCTGGAATGCAACTCACCTACAAGGCCGCGCGCCATCTTGCACATGTACAACTAACAAACGTATCGAAGAAGGCGAATTTCTAAATGATAACTTTAACAAAACAACAGAAACTTATACTTTATACTTTTACTTCAGGCACATAAGGGTAAAACAATGAGGAAGCTGCAATATAACACACTTATAAGGCCACGCTAGTAATGCTCAAAAATCTTTACCAGTCAAACTAAATACATATAATATAATATAATAAAGTTCATGTAAATATATTGTGAGCGTGTCTTATGAACCCGATGACGACGAAACAAATATCTATAGAATATGGAATGTGACATAGCTAAGTTGTCAATGACAATTTAATACTCGTACTAGTAACCTATTACTGAAAAAGAGCTCAAAATTCGCATTTTTAGATAGATGACGATTCTATCATCTATATGATATTTGTTTCATCTTACCTAGTAACGATCTCACTGATAATCGATTACGTGTACTGAGTCTAATATAGCAAAGAGAAATTATTATATCATAAAATGTATATAAAGGTATTGTGAGCGCGTCCCTTGAGGCGGATAACTATAGAATGTACCATCTCAACCAATAACGCTCTCACTCATAATCGATTAGTTGTACTTATAAACTAAAATACGAAAGAGAAATTTTAATATCATAAAATGTGAGATATTGTGAGCGCGTCCTTTGAGGCGGATGACGATGAAACAATGTCATCTGGAAGCTGGAATGCGACCCGCCTACAAGGCCGCGCGCCATCTCGTACTATTGGACTGTTGTGGCGGCGGACACCGGATTCCTAGACGATTCATTTGCTCTAAACTAATAGGCGATGACTGATATATTGACTCCATTTAGCACCACTTTACAGTAACTTTCCTTATTGCATTACTTAAAGCCAGCTAGGTATGTAGGTAACCGGAATGTAGTTTCGAATTTTATTTTTATATTTACAGCTATAATATACCCGTTCTTTAAATAAAGTAGGTATATGACTTGCATAATAATGCAACATATTAAAGGTATAACAAAACATGTTTTCTCTAATAGTTGGCAAATATATTCATTTAATGAAGTAGAAGGTACTTAATGCGTCAAAATTTTTGGGGGCATAAAAGTAAAAGAAAAGGGCAACACTTTAACACACAAAGTGTCGATGACATTATTACGCGCATTCCAAGAAATATGCGATACATTATTTTACGAATGTAAATTAAGAACGTACCAATAATTACAGTGAACAATGATGTATTTGTATATTATATTTATAATGGCTGCATTCCTTTAAATGTCTCTCTGTTGAGATCAGTATCTTTTTACATCTGTTGAGGCCTGGAGCCATATTTCGCCAGGGTATTTCAACGTGTGTTGATAGCAAAACGGGCTACTAGTCGTTGGTTCGTCTATCGGATGTTTTCAAACCAGCTAAATAGTGTCTGAAAAGGTTTAACGACCACCACCCATCGACAAGAACCAGGACAGACTGCTTAACGTGCCCTTCGAAGCACGGAAGCACTCCTGAAATATCAGTGACGCATCACAAGCCGTCATCCATACAATTTTGGATTGAATTTACAATCCGTTTCCCAATTAACGATCTGCACATGCCACGAAGCTATGCGCGCTCAACCCTTATGATGCTATTGACAATAAATGTAGAGTATGAGATGTGAAATCCTTTGGCATTACATCATCGTGTGGGCTGCATATCAAATCTGTATGTTACCGTTCCAAATTTGAAAGCGTTCAACGTGCAGTTTTTGAGTTATTATCCAAATATTTATTGGAGATTTTATTTAGCATACTGACTGGTAACTGGGAGTAAGCAGATGGGAAGTTAATAATTCTATTAGAAATACGGTTACGTTTCGCTATGGTTGGAGAATCCAGTCCAAACCAGAAAAAATCCAGTCGATATTCGTTTATTTAACCTTAAAAAGTATTTTTTTGTTTGTTTAGAATAAAAAAATATAAGTATCAGTAGCTACATGTATGCCATAAGCTTCAGTTTCGAATAAAAGTATATAAATTAATATTTTTGAAATTTTACCCATAGTAATTTTCAAACAAATAGGACGGAGGATCTAAACCTTTTCACATTAAAAATACCCGTGCCCCGCGACACGTGCTCCCTAAGCGGAGACCAGTGGGACCATAGACTTGAAGATGAATTTTATCATATAACTACCGACCCGGCATTCTGTCATTACCTACTTGCAAAAACTAACAATAAGAAACATTTCGAACGACTGAATTACTATATTGAATTTAACCATTTAATTTCTCGTCCAATGTACAAAAAAAAACTTAACTTATTATGCGCCAAAACCTACCTCAAGAATCACTACCTGTTCTTGAAAACTGGGAGAAAATTCGTCAAGTACTTTTGGGAGTTTATCGCGAACAGACAGACAGACAGACGCCATGGGGGACTTTGTTTTATATTAAAGTAGAAGAGAAGAGTAATATTTACCGAATCCGTCTGAATCACTGGCAGGGTAGGCCGGGCAAGGTTGCACCATGGTTGCAGCACGGGATAGCACGTCCAAGGCCGATTCTACCTTTTCCATTGTGTCACTGTAAACAGATGAAACAATGATTAGCTTTCCTATAAATACGTCTACAAATACAATAATGTAATCTTAAATCAAATATTCATCAGTAATTACAAAAATATTGAACAGTTCTACAATATTGTATTGTTAAATCCAAGGTAGTAAGATATCTGTGAATATGAATCACTATTATAATCGGAAGTATTTATTATTTTGAGTACATACTATGTTGACCAACATTGCGAAACTGGCTATCCAGAGAAGTCACAAAAAATTTACGAAAGTGAATTAATTTTGAATATGTTGATATGAAATAGTAAAAGTATACAAATGAATACATAGATAGTTGTAAAACGTATAAATGCTGCTTTATAATTATATACATTAATTACAATACGAAACAGAGCTGTTCGCGTCGTTTTACATGTTTTAAGGTGTAAAGATTTTTAACTTTTAAATGAACGCAGAAATATTTCCGTAATATAATTAAGTTAGTTACTAAAATCTAAACAACAACTAATAGCTTTGTTGTTGATCCACAATTTGTTAGACGTCAATCACAGGAATTTAGATGAAGATTTATTATCCAATGACCGTGTCGAACCCACATTTTGCACAAAGAGTCTCGCACCGCCAAGTGTGGCTATAAAAATATTTGGCTCGGGAATAATATGTCGCTGTAATCATAAGTCGGAGGCATGCAAATTCCGAGGCGGCGGAAATTCCACGAGGCACGTAAACGGCTAGACGGTGGACAGACGTGCGCCAAGCTGTAAGAGCACGGCGTAAATAAGAACAGTCCGGTCTAGCGATGTGCTGAGTTACGTGGACTCGAACATTTCGTCAGTACTCGAGTTCCCGCAATAGAGTACTCGGATACACAGAACTCGAGTAAAATGTCGGATATTCATAGTACTTGAGTAATTCATGTCCTATAATTCCCGCAACAAAGTTCTCGGATACACAGAACTCGAGTAAAAATGTCAGGTATTCATGGTACTCGAGTAACTCATGTACTATAATTCCCGCAACAAATTATTCTGATACACAGAACTCGAGTAAAAATTTCAGGTATTCATAGTACCTGAGTAACTCACGTACTATAAATCTCGCAATAACGTACATGAATATAAAGCATTCTAGTCAAAAGTTTAACCATTCATAGTACTTTAGTAACTCATATACTCGAGTTTTCATATTTAACTAATCTCATACAGAAATCGAGTAGATATGTATTCGTAAACCTTGAGTAACACATTTATTGAAGTTTCTGCTTTAAATAAACGCAAACTCACAAATGGAGTAAAAAATTAAATATTCATAATACTTAATTACTGAACTGAATACTTAACCGACATTAATGTGTTTGTCCATAACGTACATTGTTTAATGAGTGTATCTCAAGTTTTATATTTTTTTGGAATTGAAAATATTATAGAAGAGTAATAAAATGTGACGAAGCTTACGAATATAAGACACTAATACTCGAGTACTAGGTTTGAGTCGAGCTCGATTTTCTTTTTCCGAATAAGAGACCGATAACCGATACTAAAAGTAGCCGACTTGGCACATCACTAGTCCGGTCAGATGAGCAAACAAAGAGTTGTGAAACGTGGCGATCGGGCGCATACCGGCCCGCGGCCCGCGGGAACACAGCCAATGGGCCGCCGTATCGCGGATCAAACGTTCATTGCCAGTCCGGCAAAATGTGACATTCTGATTTGATTATGCCGACACAAATACTTGCTGACAAACCGCTCGTTGCTCTGTGGGGCTGGCGAATATTAAACAATACGTCATGTTAAGCAACAAGTGCGTTGGTTACCTAGCGAACTGATATTAGTATTAGTGACAGCCAAGTCGTGTGAATTTCGACCTTTCAAGCTGGTCTGGGGTTAGGGGTACGAATGGATTGGTAATGATGTGTATATAATAAAATAAATTATGACTTTCTTTGACCGTTAATAAAATATGAGAAAGCTTAACTGAGTCCTCCATGAAGCGTTGTTGTTACCTGATGTTAAATGGTCGCTGCAGTCAGTGATCATGCACATCGAATTCGAACAGGGAATGAGTTACATATGCAAATACGTGACTACTCCCGAGGATACGTTGGTTGC
>DWON01003987.1:0-17028 GCA_018251015.1 Phocides pigmalion okeechobee | reverse complement strand
TTGCAATACAACAGAGAGAATAATGATTACCAACACGACCGTCACCATCAGACCAATGACCACTCTACTCTGTAAAGAGTATACGACTACAAAGAAGTCGTTTTATTTCACACTTTCCCTGCAGCATACAACATTGCTGTGTACTTGTGTACATTGCTGTGTACTTGGCGTAACGCGATTGCGGCTCGCACACTGTACATAGAAATCTGTATGGATTTCGGGCGAACAAGCGCAACAAAACTGAAGGCGGACATTACGTTTGTGTATTCGTGGTGGCTACACTGATGCTAAAAATATAATATTTCTGTGAATTGTCGGCGCATCTTCAGTCTAGAGAAAAGAGCTCCAGCTTAGTGCCGCTTCCCGCAATCGTGACCCGATGTGATATACGAGCGCCGCCGTCAAAGTTATTAGATTAAAGTTTTAAAATAAAATATTCGCTATTATTCAATAAATTATTATCATCTTCACTATGATCCTTTGTCTCAGGGACCACGCACATATATAAAGACATAAACACCCAGACCCATCTACGTTGTATGTCTAAATTCAAATATCTATTCTGGGGAACAGGAAGGAAACTTTATAATTTGTGTAATTCTTGCCCGGAATCGAATCCGGATCCTTTTGAACGTCATATTGGTATTATTTACCGCAGCGTCATACGGGTGGTAAGCAAATACAGTTGGTGCCTCTCGATAACGGTATGACATCATGATTCTTATACATTATTCAGGGATGACATCTTTGCCCTAGTATCTTATGAGTAACTTAGTAGCTTTAGCGCTGGCGTGCCCTTTACTAGGTAGATATGGCCAGAATACAAGGATGAACATTTTAAAGGTGGGATAACTATAGTTCGACCAGGGAGATACCACCGCCACCGTTATTATGGCGGCGATGGTACCTCCATAACATTACATAACACAACATTGCGGTTGGAGAGGTGCGGTAGCCGGTTACGCTTGGAAGTGAGGATAGGATTTCAGTCGTGTTTGTGGTACGTGGATGTCTATGGGTTGGGACTACTTAACTTCAGGTGGTTTGCATGCTCGTTGTTACTCTTCTCATATAAAAAAATGAACGAGACATTCCATCGTATCCCAAGTGTTACGTCACAAAAAACAGCGGAAACGCGGAAGGCTACCAAAGCGTAAAGTCGTTCCGTCAGATAGCATCCTGAGGAACTCCATGGGGTTTTTAACTGGTGGGATTGCATCATAAAGGTTATTTAATCATTTTCGTGACGGATAGCATCTTCTTCGTCTGCTTTAACCCAAGCGAAAACAAAACTTGTTTTAATTAAAACAATACTTTTTGTGTTTGTTTGTGCGTTTATGCGCTTTAATCTCAGACATGGCTTAAACGATTTTGGTGCGGTTTTCACTAATTTATTGCAGTAAGCTTGACTCTCTTTAAATAAATAATCTCTAAATTAATAATGTTATGGCTATAAGACTGAGTACGTAGAATTATTTGCTTTAAGAAAATCTGAAAATACCCGCAGATTGATAAAATAAAAAAATATATACATGAAATATAACATACAACTAATAAAATATCTGCCTTATTACAAAAAAATTGATTTTTCCTCGCCAAAGAACTACGACACCTAACACTAGTACATTATGTCCACTTATTGTTTTTTATCAAACAACTGTTTTACCGGCAAAGCCATACAATAAATTATTGCCGTGACAGTGGATTGCCCCAAATAGCCGGAGCGTAGGCCCACCTTCCTGCTCGGCTGTGTCAGCGCGTGACGTCACGCCCGCCCCCGTTACATACGCTAGCTCACGAGCTCGCGATTTTATCGCCCCGAGACCACCATAAATGTCTATATCGACCTCGGCTCTCCGCGAGATGGAAAATATCTTGTTGCGGAAACATATTATTGCTTCGATCAAAAATATATACAATATTTTATTTGTTATATCAGCTGTTTTACTTGATACATTCGTTGACATTGTTATGCGAACAATACAACGAGTATCTGGGCCTGGCTAGGAGTCTCGAATTACATGAAGCAAAATCTATCCTTCAGATAGTAACGTTGGGACTCCTGGATTATAAAAAAGATAAAATTCACTGCTGTTACACAAAATATTTAAATCTGAGCTATCGATAACATTTATACCTTTCCAATCGAAACGCAAGAATTGCTTCTGCAATGTAACAAACACCAAAACCGGTCTAACCGAAACGCAAGAATTGCTTATATAGGTATAAGAAGCACTTACATTTGTCAAATTAAAATGCAAGAATTGCCTCTGTAATGTAACTAGGTCTCATACTTGTCCAATCGAAATGCAAGAAATGCTTCACGTCGAATTATGAGAACGGATGTACTTCTCTGGCGTAAGTATAGATCTACCACCTAAACTTGTTTCTGTCCCTGACAGTCGATGTAAGTGGAAGTAAACACACCTGTCCAATCGTAGACGAAAGAATTGCTTCCGTAATTGTACCAAGCACCTTTTTTCTGGTCTTCATAAGATTCCCCACCTCTGAGGGAAAAATCGGGTTATTTGAGATTTTTACTCACTAAAACCCCCTCGGTGGCTTCACGGCGCATTACGGGAACGCACCGATACTTCCCCTGCGTGCCTCTAAAGGCTCTTCACGAATCAAATAGCCCCCAATCCTCACTAAACCTATTTTGTAACAAGCACCCACACCTGTCTAATTGAAACTCAAGAAATGCTTCGCGCCGGATTATTAAAACGGCTGTACTTCCCTTCCCCGGTGTAACTTGATGGCATCAGGATGAAAGCCGACAACTCACCCATCCTCCTTCATGACGGAATTGTCGCCGCAGTCGCAAGCGCCGCCCGCCTGGGACAGGAACATGTTGAAGTCGTGCGTGGAGTGGTCACCGCGGTGGAAGCACTCGCGGCATATGGACATGCAGGGCGATATGCCGCACGTGCGGCACCTGTACGCGACCACACGCGGGATCCACACCAGGCCGCATTTGTCGTGCTTGTCGTAACTCCTTACTGTGAAAGAAAATAGAATCAATGTTAACAAACAAATCTGCGCAATTTAAAGTAACTAACACCATATATAACAATTTTTGTTAAAAAAAAAGAAATGTTAAAAAAATCTTGTTTTAATTAATGTTTTTAACACTGATTGCGTCTCTCATAAATTACACCGAGTAATCGTTGCGGAAGGCGAAGATGCGCCGACAATTCACTGAAATTTTGTATTTTTTAGATTCTGTGTATCATCTGTCCTGTAATGAAACGAATTGGGATTATTATAAAAAAAAATCAACAAAACATCACTGAAGGCAAGAGAGAAAGAGAGGGAGAGAGACAAGACATAATACATACATTCCTAGCGATGTTAAGCTTCTACTTATAAAATGTAAATCCTTAATTGGCTTTTAAGTTATTTAAGTAAGTTATTTTTGTTTACATTAAGACCTGTGGATTTTGTTATATATATTAAGAGTGAGTACCCGGTACATTCTTATCTATAAATATTACAACACAGAGTCCCCCTTGGCGTCTATCTGTCTTTGTTCGCGATAAACTCAAAAAGTACTGGACCGATTTTGTCACAGTTCTCAAAAACACCCATACTATATTGTTTGTGTATTGGACGAGAAATTAAATAATTACTGGATGCATGTGTCCGATTGCCTGATAAATGACGGACAATAGGTTGATTGCCATTTATCAGGTACTTGAAACACATATTTCATCTATGACGGTATTTAAACATTATAGTTTTGTATCAGTGATTTTCTCTTGGACATTAGGACGCATGTATGAAAGAAAAATAATGTAAGTAAATATGAACTGTATTACCCGAGCGAATCTGGGCCGGGTCGCTAGTTTATTTATAATTTGGATCGCCAACAATTGTTACACATCATTTTACGCACATATATAAATAAAAAAAAAATTCTTATGCTACGTCTAAGCGACACAATATCTCGCGCTGAGAATTACTATTGCTACTCAGCGCGGGAATGCAGATAGCGTTCATGGAACCATGTTTCATAGGCACGGACTACTTTTAGATTAGGCTTTTATTACAATTAGTTTTAAGATTTTCACTATTGTAATTAAAATGTAAGTATATATTTAAATATAAAAAATAAAAAATAAGTGAAAAAAAAAAAACAATATCACACCAAGAAAATTTCAAAAGCTTCCAAACATAAATAATATTGTATTAAAAAAAATATTAAAAAAAACACAGCTCTCAATATTTTGTGCATTAACATTACGTACACATTTTTTTATAAGCGAACACAACATGCGATACTAAAGCTATTTGCTTTCAAAAGATAAATTAAGTATAAAGGTTTATTTTAAGAGTTAATTGTCTGAGATTATTGATAAAACCATTATACATAGTGAGGTGTATAAATTCCGCGATTATATTAGTTTAAAATTAAATTCAAATTGAAAAATATTTTATTTTATTAAAAGGTATTATAAATACACTAAATGAATGTCAAGGATACAATGTAAAATCTGTAAATAGTCTTTGAGCGCTTGTTGACTAAGATTGACCGAGAGAAAAAAGCCGGCGGAAAAAACTCAATCACATCCATACATCATCGTAAAAGTCCTATATTCAATCTATTCGTATCTTTGCAATCTCGCTATCGAATATTTGCCCTACAGCATTGGCTGACTGGCTCTCAAGAAAATAATAATACAAAGATGAATCGATACTGGCCCACACTGGATGTGGTCGAAAGTGCGCAGTCATCAAACATAATTAAATGGTCGTCTTATTATAGAGACGTTGAGATCGTTCATTTCGGTCCGTTTAATACTTCATTTTATAACTTTACTTGATGTACCTGCGACTTCGTAGCCGTAGTAAATTGTTACAGAATGATGTGATGTGCTTGTGTGTGTGTTAAAATTATACACACACACACTGTATGTATGTGCCCTTAGACAAAAACAGTTTTAGACTAAAGGGTACAATAAATATGTTTTAAGTTGTGGTGTGTTTCAGATAATATGTATAGCCGTAGAAAACGGATATAAAAAACAATGTTTGATTTTTTTATCTTTCGAAAACGGCTTTATGATTATGACGCCTTGGTAAGGCTAAACCATTTACATATATAATTGAATGTGCAAAGGCGACTTATAGATAATGATAGAAGATAGATTTATCATCTATAGATATATATCGTTAAGAACAAATTAAACAGATAAGGATTGATAGAGTAATTACTAACTATATTACAAGTAATTCAGCCAATTCACACTCATTGTGAATTTTACGGAAGCAAGACTCGAATATTGATGGAATGTTTAAAGTAAAATTCTGGATTTATTTTCCCAAGAATTTAGAATGTATTGGTGCAATATGTAATATCAAGAAAACTAGCGCTGTACCATATTTGCTTTCGATATTAAATTATGTATTTTCAAACAGTTAAATTGTATAAATACGTAAAAATATTTTCTATAAATGTGTACAATGTGTTACTACACTAGCGATGCACCCCGGTTTCGCACGATTGCATTTGCGACTTCACATTACAAAATCTTTAAAATTTTCGGCTTTCTTCTGCTATAATATCGATCTATAAACCTTCTTCTTGAACCACTGTGCCTATTGAAGAAAACCGCATTAACAACCGTTGCGTAGTTTGAAAGATCTAAGCGTACAGAGGGCGAGTAGCTACTTTGTTTTGTACTGTGTAAAGATGAGTAGAGTGGTTTGCGTGAAGTGACAACAACAAAATAGACAAAAAATGAGTATTTGATTTTTGGTCCCAATAATATTTGTAAAAAAAAATGACACTCACAAAATTTATAGTGTATGTACCTATATTTACAAGATAATAGACATATACTAGATATTTTTTTAAGTCAGGAAATTCCGAAACGGGTACCTTCCGCCACGGGGCCGGCGGTACTGACGGACTGAATACCTGACGGGTGTTCCAATTCGCCACCGCGCAAGAATCACGGGAACTCGCACACACTCCCGCGACTCCGCCAGTAGCCACGCAGTCCTCACAGGCCAGGCCCGCCTCAAGGGCACATTACAGGCTACGTCTTGTATACTGTATCCCTCTATCATCACTCATCCATTTACACGACAGTGGCAACTTCTGTCTCCGTGCCAAGTAACGGGTATGCCACATCAAAATTAAATGGCTAATTAGATCGTATATGCAAAACAAGCACGTAGTCTGACTAAGAGCTTTTTGTTTTTTATCCATAGCTCTCGTAGATTTCGATACGTGAATTATATACAAGAATACTAGGTTTATTGACCGGCAATCTATTTTGGTTTTTCTGTCAAACAAGTTTGAAGTCGCTTGACATGCAAATGGTTGTAAAAAATATATCCACTTCCTAATCGCATCTGTCAGAAAGCCCTCGGAAAACGATCTGCAGACAAACAATATTTTTATTTCTCAAATTGGGGTAAAAAGCAATCAACAGTAGACTAAAACAAACATTTTTAGTTCTGAAATGTTGCTGTAAGTAAACATTTTTAATTATATAATTATATAAAGTAAAATAGTTTACAATGATGAAAATCTTAAAACTAATAAATAAAAGCCTAACGTTAACGATCTACAGGGAGTCTTTTCCAAGAACGCTAGCTGCATTCCCGCGTTGAATAGCAATCGCAATTTTCTGCACGAGATATGAACCAGCCCTCATGTCTCCGGCGGCGTCGATTAAACGTGGTGCTATTTGTTTGTTTTTATATAAAGTAGCTGAATGTAAACATTTTTCATTTCTTTTACTTCTTTTTATAAATATGAAAACGCTTAACGAAAATACGAAACTTTTTGTAACTTTCCAAAATAAATCTACTGTAAAACCAACAAATTCGAAGCGTGACTCAGTACACCGCTGCAGCTGGTCGCCTTAACATTACTTAATGAGTGGAATTTATTAGCCAGTCTAGGAGACGTCTGACTAGCTAGCAATCAGCTCGACATTCAATGCGCCGAGTGACTTATCATCGCGCCATTACCGGCCACCATAAATCACGAGTTGTTTGAATCAGTCACTCTAAACGAATACCGGCAACAACTTCATATACCGTTCACTTCCTTGTTACTCTTTGTGCAAAAATGGTTAAAAAATATTATTACTAACAGTTATGATTTGGATGTTATTTATTTTGTTTATGAAATGCTTATATTCCCAACATTATAGTATACTTAAATCATTTAATACTGACATCAGGGTAATACATAAAAAAATAAAGTATCATAACGGGGTGGGGGATTCTGAAAATAACATGGAAGACTACAAGGGAAGAGTAAAGAACGGATAAAAAATATATCAAAACATTTTTATTGAAAGTAGATTCTTTACTGTACTCTTTTTGAACTCGACTCGTGAGGTGTTTCGTTTTGAAGAGGCGGTGAAAGAAACTCCATATAAGTTAATAGATATAATAACAATGCCGGGAATAGTTAAGCTGACATCAGATATACCTAATGATAATTATTGAATATGCAAAGAGAAGAAATGAGAATCGAGCTTTATTACATAACCAACTTCAAGAAAAATCAAATTCCTATTAATCTTACACTTAATAGGCGGATGAACCATTGAAATCAATGTATTTATTTGATTTTTAATTTCAAATCCTTCAAAGCGACTTAACAAATAAGATCCGATGGTGTAGATTTGATTTTCATACAATATATTGAAAGTAGATATGTAAGTAAGAAAAACCAATTCTCTAATTTGACACGTTTCAGTCGTTTGACAAAAAACGTAGTTTTCAGGATATATCATAGATGATATAAATATTTTTGCACTAATGGCCTGTAATAAATTACGTACAATTTTAGTGTCTAATATTAGGCGCGTTTTGGCTCAAATTCAAAGAGTGTAGATAACATTTTATGCGCTTGCGCCGTTAGACGTAGAGGATTACTAGCGACTACTAAGATTGACAATTGTGCCCAGTTGTTCGGACACCTGGTCAAACCATGTATTTTCTATCGTGCTTGTACATAAAATATTGAGTACAAATCAATACGATCTGTTACTCTCGATGTGAGTCTCGGGAAAAGGGCTATTTAATTCATACATATAATACAACTGTAACTGATCGCTGTCTGTACATGATCAATATATTTAAAAAATCATAATGGGGTGTCTCGAACGAGCTCTGCGTGAGGCGGAAATAACTGGAGCCGTTTTCTCTAGACTGAAGATGCGCCAACAATTCACACAAATGTTGGATTTTTTTAGCATCCGTATAGCATCTACGAATACACATACATTTCCCCCCGCATTCTTGTAGCGCCCATGTAAATATAGAACTTTTGTTCGCCCGAAATCCATACAATTGTGTATGTACAAGCCGCAAGCGCGTTACGCCATGTAATATGTCGCAATTGTGTATTCAGCAGGGAAACTGTTAAAAAAAGAATCACTGACATTAAATGAAAGGCGACCGTTTGGTGTGAATGATGGGGTGAAATTGACTGGGGGGAATGGTTGCATCGGCGGGTAGGCTGGGAAATGCTGAGTGTACAGGAGTAGAACTGAAGTAGGCAAAAGGGGTTATAACAGATCGATGAAGGGATCTGTATTAATCGAAGTAATACAATTATAACTGCCTCTCTGTTACCGCATCACTTGAAAACAACTAGACCGATTCAAATTGAATTTATTTTATTTTGTAGCCTTTAGACTGAGCCACATCTAATATACACTTTTTCAAAAAAAAAAAAAATATACATTGAAAAAGCAGCAAACAAGCGTGCAGACCATCTTATTTTAAATGATCTCCGTAGCCTATGAACATCCACGTCCAACATGAAACAGGACTGAAGCCCTATCTGACTGAAACAGATGCGTTGCCACTCATAAGAGCCGAGATGGTCGCCTCGTTTTTAACACGCTTTTATTAGCTTGGGTTGTATGTATGTATGTAATGGAATCTTTGAGGATAATTTTCACCAATTTCCAGATGTTTGAATAATTTGAAACTTTGGACACGTATCAAGGACCGATGACAATGCAACAATATGAAAAAAAAAATAAAAAAAAACTAAAAAACACGTTTATATGTTTTTACAAAAAAAGTATAAATGATAAAAAGAAAAAAATTGCGATGTAAAATAAGCGTGGGGTGCTTTTTTAGTGATCTATTGATACCATGCACCCCACACTTTATATGTGTGTGTGTGTGTGTGTGTGTGTGTGTGTGTGTGTGTGTTTCTCTAATATTCCCATCCGTTAAAATGTGCGCGTCTGAAGTCACGTATACAGCTACTCGAAGTAACAATACAAGGCGCCTTAACATGTCGTATAAGATAACATTTTATCCTTATGAGTTTGATTTTCTATATTACATATAATTATATTCTCATTACGGAAACAAACGACTTCTTATAAGGATTCCACTGATTCCTTTATTTCTTATATATGTTTAGGAAAAAACAATGTAGGAATTTATTTCTACGCATTTTTCCTCGGCGTCATATCACTCATGCAGTAATGATTGGCACATTTATAAATGTAATTTATGTTTAAACGTCTTTATCGATTTAAACGTTTTTAACGATCGACGCGGTAACAAGAGTATCGTAACTTTACTATACTAAATCTAATACCATACTCTTAAATATCGCCAATCAGAAATCGTTAATCGTGACGCGGTCCATAGTAAAATGTACTTAAAATAACACAAAAAATAAATTTAAAGCTGTTCTATTCAATCTTGTTGATTTTAAAAAATGTTTTTAATATATTGCTTCATACAATTTCTGCAGCACAATTAAGAGTTTCCGCCATCATTAGAACAAAAAGCAATCCGCAGCCAATTAATCAAATCAATAAGGCAATTAAAGCTGGAGTTGCAAAGTTAGTGATGGTTAACAGTAGGGTTGCCATCAATTGTTTTTTAATAAAAAAATCCTAAAAAACAACAACAAATCTTATAATTAAAAAAAAAAAAACAAAAGGTTTGGAACTTTTTTGTGAAGTTGAAGCTTTTAAAGTATGATAGTTGAGATGTGTTCAAACTACGTTATTGTAGTGTCGGCGGCATGTATGGATAATAACGCTACCAATTGGAGGGTAGGTCGTCAATACTAGATGAATATAAATTGCATGTCTAGAGGACAGAGTACAGTTGTACATCATCCTGCGTGAAGTAGCGTGTCGAACCTGTGGTTCACTATACATTTTATATAAACACTATAATTCTTAAAGCAGACATGCATCTGTAATCGAATCTTGTACAGCGACAGGTCGTTTCAAATATAATTAGTAGTTTTTTAAGCATGTAAAGGGTACATATGATTAACGATATTTTATTTTTTATTGCCGACATGTCGAACTAATTGAATTGCTCGAGGTCAGCTAAACTCGAAGGTGGTAGAGCCGTTAGAGCTCGTCCGGAGGTAGGGGCGGTACCACCGCCACCCTCATAACCCGCCGTAAAGCAATATGTTCTTCATGTATTGTGTTTCGGTTGGGGAGGAGTGTTTGCCTGATACAAATTATTGGAGGTGACAATCTTAGTCCTCAGGAGTAAGAACGCATCCGCGCCCACCCTTAAATAGAACTTCTGTTCTATTTGAAATTGGACGTGGCTGAGCATGGGCTTTAGTGACCACTTAACACCAGGTGGCCTTTATGCCCGTTTCTTACTCTTTCGCTATAAAAAAAACTGCAGTGTCGCGAGAAACTGTTAGATTAATCTATCTACCCTACGTCATGATCGATTTTCTTTTTGGGTTCCACATCACCACACTAACTGTATCTTTACGCATTAAACTTTTCACTATTTGCGATTTACATAAATCGTATATAATCAGTAGTAACCCTAACAAGAGTCGCGTGCGCACGGGCCGCTCAGAGCGAGGCGAGGCGAGGCTCACCGAGCGCCACCGCCCGCCGGACCCGTGGTTATTGCCCCTTACATTTTCATGCAATAACACGAGCTCCGTCATTTGCACTTTCCTTTACATCTGACAAGCGACTGGTGGCCGCCGCGGTGGTCGCACGCATTCGAATCTGATACACTTGTTACATCGCTTGTGTAAATGAACCTTTCAAAATCAAACGCTTTTCTTAAAAAAAAGACCATAAAATTACGAATTCACAAATATTGTATCATTTTAGACTAGCTTTTTCCCGTGGTTTTGTTTGCTCAGAAATCTTATTACATTACATTTCAATAGTTTGTTTATTTTACTCGATATGAATGAATATACCGAAAGAATCAGGAAAAAACATAATCAAAAATCCTTACAAGTAAAATTTTCTATTTCACTAACTTACGATGTCAAAATTTCCTTTCTTAGGGCTTACATACCTTAAATAAAAATCCTGTCTGTAAATTTTCGGGATTAAAGGCTTAATCTTGAATCCTCAAATTTCAGTTTCGGATGAAGCTTAACAAGCATTGTTGTTATGTGGCTTGAAAGATTCAGTCCTCCAACCTCTATTCAATAAGCTTTTCAATACCTCAGAAGGTGCGAATAGGTAAGATTAATTACATAAGAATCTTACTTTCTCATATTCTACATGACATTAAACTTGAACCAAACGCTATTTGGTATTAGCACCACGACTACATGCATTTAATTCCATGCATACTAAGTACACTATTCCACACATCCAAACTGTAAATCATGAATATATTCTGCATATATTATTTTCAAAATGTTAACGTTTAATCCATCGCAAGATCTAAGTAATTGCTGTATCCACCGAGCAAAGTACTATACATAATATGCTAATAACATACCAGAGCGCTCGTTAATTAGATGTCAAAAAAAATCTATAGCAATATCAATCTATATTCCCTTCAATCCAGCAAAGTCGTTTATGGTGGAGGTTAAAAAGGAGTATTGCATCGCTTAACCCATACTCATCACAATAATCGTCCGCGATAAAGACTGAGCCAATTACTCAAGTGTGCAAAAAGAGGGCTTTTTATTCTTGGAACTAGTTCCCTAAGTCCGTGGGGAGGGCACGTGTCTGCCGATCAGCTGTTCGAGGGGTCGACGGCCGGCCGGTGAAGCACTGCGGTCGAAACACAAGTCAACGCACTTGTTAAGGAGACGGAGCAGTCTTCACGCGAACGGGTTGTCATTCATGATGGTAAGAAACTCTTTGCGGGTGGCTGGCGATTACTTCGCCCCGGCTTCATTTTTTATTTATATGCTATTATATGCGCGTATTTGATACATGAACGTGTTGTTGCAAGTTTCTTTCAGATAGCGTAATTATAAATCAGTGGTCGATGAAAATTAAAATCACCACCGAAATCCACTTCCGACAAGCCTACTACTATTTTATACGTAAATAGTTTTTGCAAATTATTTACCTATGCAAAATATTCGTAACTCGATTTTTTTTTTTCAAACCCGTAAAAGTAAAAATAAAAATTATATTTATCACCTGGTTGAAATACTAACAATCTGTAATGTTTATTACAGAGTTATCTGTGTGGAAAATTTTTACGTCTCATAAATAAATAATCCCACGTTGTTATTTATCATCATCCAAAAGAAATTAAGTAAATGGAAAGTAATGAATTTAATAAGTAAAGAAATATACGTACAATTAACGGATCGAACTAATATTACGAATATTTTGTAGGAATATTACTAATAATCACTTTTTATATTATGTATGTTTCAACAGTATCTCAGAAATATCATCAAATTATTTATCTTTTTACTTTTTGGTATGAAATAGCACATACTATATTAATTGACAATATTCAGAATACACTAAGTATGAATACAAAACGTTTTCCATACTCAGCCTCACACTAGGATTCCATGTATCATAGGGGCTATAGACACATCCCAAAGACGAATACACAAACATCCAGATGCTCAACAGAAACCTAAATTAATCAGTTAGATGTCAGTCTGGCTGAAATCGAACCCGAGAGCTTTTGCCTGACATACCCGTATGGCCACAACTGACGCACGCGAGTCGTAAAATGTATTTTTTACAAATGTAAACAGCCCAAATGACGCAACATTACACAATAGATATCGAGACGAGAGCGTGCCGATAGCGTCGATTGACACCAAATAAATAAAACAGACACGAGGGCCGGCCCGGCGTGGGCCCGATCCTAGAACCGGTCGGAGCCCGGCGAGGCAACCCGACCCCGCTAAATGATCCTTACCAACAAATGACATTTCTGTTCTAAAATGACCACGATCATTTCCAGAGGTTTAATTTTAGAACATTTTTTATTTATTATTAAATTGAGGCAGAAAACGAGCATGCCAATCAATTATTGATATAGTTACTAACGCCCGTGGACATGCGAAAAATCTTCATATAGAAGTGTCCATCTGAACCCGTTCACACTTGCGTTACTACTTCCGAAGACAAAGGTCGCCTCTTGTTACTAAGCCTTGATCTTTTTACCACACCTTTCATCGAAACGCCAGAATTACTTCACGGTAGAAATAGTGATACATTTTTTTGTTTTGCATGTGGAAATAATCAAATGATCCGTTCCGCCCAGGGCTGCTAGGAGGAAAGGGTATATCAAACTTTTACCGACTTTAGTCGGTAAAAGTTTGACATACCTGGCTTTAGCCACACCTTGTTTTAGCTCAGGCCTTTTAACAATGATATCTTTACGGCCGAGGCGTACAGATTCTCCATCATCCATGCATCCACCATACAAATATAGATTACCGACTGAATATATAGTAAAAGTTTTATTCTTTGCGCGTAATCTCCAAATTTTAATCTAAAACAATTCTGTTTACGTCTAAAAAAGACTTGTTACGAAAAGAGAACAAAAAAGTAAATTTCAATTATTGATTACAAATTTTGTTTAATTAAAAAATAGAATGACTAGCTAAAGCGATTTATCTAAATAATTGGAATCAGTGATGTCATGCCATGCTTTTCTAGATAATATCAATTATTTATCCTGTGATAATACACGGAACACCCAAGTTATTATTATGCAAAAGCGGCTCCTTTACGTCATTCTCTAACTATTTATATAAAGAAAATTCTACAAATTTTTGTACTTCTAATATATACTTAAATTAGACATACATATTAACTACAAACAACAGAAACGTATTATATATATATAATAAAATAATACAAAAATAAGAAAACAAAAAAAAAAACTCATTATATAGGATACTTAGCATATAATCATTATAAAAGAAAGTATAAATTCCACTTCAGCCAGACCTCTATGACAACTTAAAATGGGATACGATTACTGTGAAGTCAAATACTTCGTTGCTTATATTGAAGAGTGGAATACTAGGACTATTGGAATACCTCATGTAAATATGTCAGCTTTACCACACCAGTTAATGACAACATTCAAATTAATGTAAATCCTTTATTTATACTATACTAGCTGTACCCTGCGCGCGTTGCCACGCAACCAATTAAAATAAATTTGAAGGAAAGACATTACACAAAAATTCATTTTATTGTTTTTTTTTCTGACGAAAATTTATCGTACCAACTCAGAAACCTCCGTGGGCTCATGCACAACAACGTTGCTAAAGATCATCGCATGATCAAATGCATAGTTTACGAGTCTATAAAGGACATACAAACAAACATTCATTTTTATATATATGTTATTTAAAACCAATAGCAAACGAGTGTTCATTCCACCTAATTTTAACGGTCCTTTCACCCTATAACATCAATATCCAACTTCAAACAGGATTGAGGACTGAATTTCTGTCTGACGTTGTACATTGTTTCTTCTAAAAAGTAAGATAGTCTTCTCTTTTGTAACAGTGCCCTCGTGTGTTACCTAATTAGTTCAATTGTAGGAGTGTAGTACTTCTACAGCCGAAAGCTTTAGCTTTGATTGTAAGAGTACCACAACTATATACTTTGGTATACTAAACGTTATAGTACAGTGCAGTAAAAAATACAAAAGAACTGCTTCACGGAATGACGTTAGAGAAGCTTTGGTCGAATTGTAAGGTGAAATTTTAAGGGAAAATCTGTTTGGTTCAACACGGAGGTTACATATCGATACCCATTTCTAA
Organism: Phocides pigmalion okeechobee; assembly: GCA_018251015.1. NCBI lineage: Eukaryota > Metazoa > Arthropoda > Insecta > Lepidoptera > Hesperiidae > Phocides > Phocides pigmalion. The sequence continues at coordinate 2,024 of DWON01003987.1, read as the reverse complement.
CGTGAAGCAATGCTTCCGTTTGGGAAAGGTGTAGTTGACGACTCATTGGTGTACGGGACTACCATCTTGATCCTCATAGGTAAAAACATATCTGCGATCAATTGTGAGACGTCCGTTCTAATTAGAGTTGGTTACTGATGTCTGTGAATGGTGGTAAACCTTACCGTCAGATGGATTGTATTCTCATTTGATATTTATATTAAAATAAAAAGTTCTGATAATTAAACCATTTTGGTTCAAGCTTCAATTCTGAAAGAACGTATTTTTCAATTCCTTACGACCATTCTCATTTCTCAGACGTCACTGCTGTGACCGTGAGGGATTATTCATGATAATTTGTGGAAAGTTGCATTAAATATGTCATTCCTTGGAAAACCGATAACCGCACAAGTCAGCGAAACATTCCAAAGTATATTTTTAGTTCGCCATTTCCGATTCCATATTCGGCCACGTACGGTGTTTATGTTGCTAATTACGAATTGACGGTCGGCAAACGCATGCCAAATATACACTTGGCGGTAACGACTGACGGAATCCAGTGACGTCATGATCGAGTACACACATCTGTGGTAGTGATGAATAACCTTCTTGTGATAAACATTCGTTTGATTTGAGATTTGTGTGGCTTCCGCTTATTTCCTTCCTGTGGGTTTTTTATGCGAAAGAAGTAGCTAATAAGCGTGCATGTTATAGGGTTACTGTGAATCGTAAAGATTTGCCAATAATTTGATAGAACACAAGTCCCTCATGAACTAAACACAATTGCAATGCTAAGATGGTCGTGTTCTGTTTTAAAGCCAAACCACACCATTACATCGAACAGGGGTATAGCGATGGTACCTCCCCGATCAAGCCATGGTCCTATCACTTTACATATTCATTAATCCATCCGTTAATTAGCATTTTGAAGTTTACTGTTCGACATTGGCTTCGTACGTAGGTTTCCGTTTTATCAATTCGAAAAAATCCTACCTGGAGTCGCTCCAATGCCATGCTGCTCCTAAAGACTAAGATAGCAAGTCTTTAATTTGTGTGCCTGCCTTAAAACATCTAATTCTGTCTTATAACAGCGATAAAAAGCCGTTCTGATCTCTGATAGGTGTGAAAACGCAGAGATTCTAATATGAGACATTGCAACTTAAACTTCGGGAGTAACATCGCTTCTGTATCTGAGACATGTTTCCTGTCCTCCTTGGAATGTATCATTCCCAAGGGATAAATGCTTATTCTATACATTCATCACATGCTAAAATGTCTTTAATATTTTTTGAAGAATATTTCTAAACATGATTTTTCTAAATCAAAGATGTATTCATTCCATGACATCATCCAAATGATTGGGAAACCATTATGAAAATAAAATTCAAAATTTATTTTCAGTTGTTTGTTTTAGATGGTTTAAAATGGGTCGACCTTTATGTTGTCATAACTGAATTATAAAGGGCTCGACAGATTGTGTTACGATGTCCCTTCAAGAGTTATAGATATAATCTATCGTTAGATAAACTATAAATATTTGTTTCGTATACCGGTCATGTGGAAAATAACACACGTATTTTTAATCGTGTGGAATAACCAACTTCAATATATTTAGCCTATAACCGAAGATGCATCAAAATAACTCGTAGAATGCGACCGGCATCTCTATCCTGTGTAATTAATATTTTACTGATGCATGGAGAAGTATTTAATTTTTTTATGCTAGAAGAGCAGCAAACGAACATGAAAACTACCTGATGTTATTCAGTCGCAGCTCATAGACATCCACGTCCAACAAAAGTAATGCTTTACGACGGATTATGAGGGCGTCGGTGGTACCTCGTCGGTCGAACTATAGTTCTTCCACTTTTAAAACATTACGTAACGTAAATATTGCAAAAAACCTCCAAGCTAAAATACGCTGTTATTGAAAGTGACACATAATTTATATTGTACCATTCACTACGCAGTAGGAATTAAGAAAACAGTTTTAGGGGGAAAGGTAGCGTAATAAAACCAATCCCGATGAGTGTCGGTTTTACACT
>DWON01003986.1:0-17031 GCA_018251015.1 Phocides pigmalion okeechobee | reverse complement strand
CCATGGGCTGCAGTGACCACTTAACATCAGGTGGCCTGCATGCCCGTTTCTTACTCTTTTACAATTAAAAAAAAAATAACATTTTAGAGTATGCGGATACACTAAGTATTTGCAGAAAATCTGTAAATGTAGGACCGTGTGAACTAATCCTACGTTATTTATTTGGCAACTTTATTCTTACATACCTACACCTAATAATAATAACTCAAATAATTTTAATTATAAATGCAATTGATATTAACTATAATCACAAGAAAACATACAAACACTTTTATCTAAGGAAAGGGGGAAAGACTTTTCAAATGTACGGTACAATATTAAAGCTTGGATCATTAAATTTTATACTATTATGTGTAATTAAATATTATCGCTTGTCGGTGCTCCGTGCGACATGAATTAAAGTGTATTTCTATTAGTCACATATATGGTGACATAGCTATACCACATATCCCTACATCATGAGTATTCACCTATTATCACTTTAATTGAAAATTCTGTTTCTCAAGACCAAGCCGCACTTTACCTCATTATCCAACCAAACATTCCGTATCACCTTAGTTATTTAATACCTACCATTTAGGGTATCTATTACTCTTAATTTTTCCAAGTAGAAAATTCGAGGTACATTTTAAAATATATATATCGAGTCAGATGTTGCTCTTTTAATGATAACTTATAGTCTCTCAATTATCGCAGGTATATTTTTAAGTAATACTTTTTAATTAAAGCCATCACGTCTCTTAAAGTGATATGACCGTTGAACATGTTAAATGAGATAATTAAATGACAAACTTTGCATTATCATTAAGCCTTAGACCTCTGGCACGGGAGCCGAAATTAATACCACTGCCCACTGATCGTTTAATTTAGTTAAGACTTTCTGAATGTCTCCATGTCTAAGGTGAGTCACATAATGGTATTGCATACCTTCAAAATATATTTGTAGCTGTACTTGCGAATAATCTTTTAAGGTTTTACAATGTCTCATTTCGTTAGTTTAAAGATCTTGGCTGGAACAATTATGTGCATCCACAACTCGAGGAGCGACTTCTTCATACGGTGTGACATTCGCAGAAGCCAATTCTTGAGCCACTTCCTTGGCTGCATTTAACACTCTTAGTAAGTTTAACCCGGCCAGTTTCTGAAGGTCTTCTATGCTCCAGCCGTCTTCCATCAATTCAGCAAATAGTAGGGGGTAAGATGACACGTCCTCCAAACCTTGAGGAGTACTGAACATAAAAGTAGTTTTTTAGTCCGTTTATTATGTAATTTTGAAATAAATCATAGCCCTTTCGCTATGAAGATTTAAAATCCTTTTCTAAAAAGGCTGGAATGATGTGTTATCATCTTAATTTTTCTCTACTCAATGGTGAACCAATAAAAACCATTTGTTATTGTTGTTGGACAGAAGAAATATATACTAATTAAAATATGTTCCATAATATCAAGTTACAAAAGAAAGTTGCAGATAAAGGTAGCTAAAATTATACCAAGACCTTTACGTTTTTTGTTTGTATATGTCTTCTACTCGTATTACTATACATACCTATATGTAAGTCACTGATTCAAAAAAAACTATGTGTCTAAGCATTATGCCAAAAACTATATTTTATTTAGTTAATATATTACTAATTTTATTGAAAACGAAGCATTGAGTCATATTAATAACAAGCCGTCTAATAAAGTGTAATTTTATTGGTAGTCGTGTCAGTTGAGTTTTTTTATGAAAATGGAAAGATTGATGATAAACTTACTAATTAATTCCATCGTAACCAGCGCCCAGGCCTACGCTGTCAACGCCGGCAATGTCCCGGATATGATTTATATGAGCTGAAAATAAGAGCCATATTTTAAACTTTAATCGTTTATTGTTGTACATTGGCACTCTCATTATAATTGCGATTGTAGTATCTACGGTTATCATGTATACTTATCAGAATAATTATGTTTACTAGCACGTCTTATCTTTTTTAATATAATTACTTTGTTAAGTGCGTTGTCCAAAACAAATAAAAATAGGTAAGGTTTAAAAAGTTAATAGTAAGTATTGAAAACTAGTTGATAGACCATCTTATATAAGTTTCGACATTTTAGCAACTAATATAAACGGGCTAAAATCAAAAAACCAAAACCATACCTTCTAAGGGCTAACTACAGTATCAAGGATCACTATAGTCAACATTTAGTTAATTTGTATTAAATAAAAAAAAACACCATATAGACATTTTTTTAACTCAGATGTACATATAACGTAATCACAATTGGCCAAATTGTATTGTGCGTGTTAATGCCAGGGAAACAAAGTATCTACATATTACATTCACGAGTGGAAAAATCTAAATCTTACACCTATAACACTATTGTATGAAATATGTTGGAAGTAGACCTCTCCTAAACAGAAGGAGTTTGGTCTAAGTCACAATCCTATGTTGTGCGTTGGGTGATAGCCGTAAATTATTAAGTTTATTGATTGTCTAATAATTGCATATGGAAATATGATAGTAACGTATCAATTCACCAACTAGAGTACGATTAGAAGTTTGCTCAAGAAGAAATTTTGTTGACTATGAATACTGTCAAGAAAATTACAATATATTATTCTATGTTTCTTATAGCGTAGATACGTACTTTTTGGTTTTAGTGAATTTGTAATATTGGACGAAGCTTGTTCAACAGGAATACAATTGTGTCCCATCTCTTCGATTACCCTTGGCGCTTCATACGTCATTTAAGAGAGGAAAAGGAGTAGCGCTATTGTAGTCTACGCATTAGTGCACTTACTCATGACTCGATGCGATCCAGACTAGCACGTACTGTCGATATCGCATTAAATATGCGGCCTAGAAAGTGTATGGACAATAGCAATTGTTTACTATTGAAACTGTGCTATTTGAAAATCGGTGATAGAAAATTTTAATATCGAGTAGCGGGTAATTCCTTACGTGGCGCAGCGGTCAATACACCCTTCTGCAACGCAGAAAGTTCCGGGTTTGTCCCCGGGTCAGGCAGATATTTACATAACGAATTTAAATTTCTTTCTGAGTATAGATAGCGTAATATATTAGAATATGGTCGTTCTTCTTGCTTCATTAGTAATTACGTATAAACGATGTCATCAATCGAAGAGATATCCCACGCATTGCATTGCATCGTGAATGATGATGTTAAGAGTAACAGTACTTACCGATTGCATCTTGAACAGTTGCGCTGTCGCCGCATGTGAGGAAAGATGTATAAAAGTTGACCATGATCAGGCCTTTATTAGCTGCAAGTAGACGCAGCACGCTATCTGGCACATTCCGTGTAACGTTGCAAAGAGCGCGGGCCGACGAGTGAGAAAATAGCACTGGAGCCCGAGACACGGCGAGTGCATCACGCATTGTCCGCTCTGATACGTGGGATAAGTCTACCAACATTCCCAATCGGTTCATCTCCTTTATAACCACCTACACAGTATAAAATATTTCACGTTATACTCTTATTTTAAAGGTGATAGGAATTTTGAAGTTTGTTTTTACAAACGAGTGCCAAAGAAGTGGACTGATCTCTATATGTTAGATGTCCGCTAAAACTCAAGGACCTAATCAAACCACAAACTTAAAGTCGTAATTAAAGTTGTAAGTAATTGCTTTGCTACTACTGAGAACTAATATGTAACATACAAAAACAATGTATGTATTTACAACACAACAACAATGTAGACAGTTATCGTCAAGGCCAGTACCTACTAAAGTAAGTATTGTGAAAAGTCGAACAGTAATTAATGTGGAACAGTTCTTCTACTGTATAAATGTACTTTACTATGCATATAATTGGTGCTCATGCATCGCTGGGTTGCACGCAGTGAGTGGTTTCAACAAAAGAAAATATTACGGGAAGTATCGTCGCATGAAAAACAAAGAAACTGCTTCGAAGGCAGCCAGAGTTCGTACAAAGCGAAATATTGCTGTAGCACAGGATGTTTATGATTATGGCACACTCACTCTGCTCGACGACGTCTCAATCTTTACGGTATTGTTTCGGGTACGTACTGCCTTGTATATTACTCGGAATAGGTGCCAAAAGGAAGGTAACAAAACTATTAGCGATGTACCCAAAACACTTTTAAAAGTTACTTACTCTTCCAAATGGAGTTAATCCGCCTCTTTGGGTTGGGTCGGTACGATCCGTCGAAGCGCATTCGGCCCAAGGTGTGTCGCAAGTAGATGTTAGGGTAAGGTAACGCACGCCAACTTGATACAAAGTTCTTAATACTCCCAGGGATCCACCGATGGCATGGCCACCTTCAACGCCTACCAGTGAACACAGGCGATGGTTGGCATGTGCTGCCATTATATCTGCAAACAATCTAGGGTATTACTTGTTTTCAACCAACATCCAAACAAAGGAGATTATACGTTCGCCTTGTAGTTTTTAGGTACTTTATCTAAAATAAATAAATCGAAGCCTTTTAATATCCACTCATGTGTCTATCCGCCCGTCGGCCTTCCCTTTAAATAATCTAAACACTGAATTGACTTTAAATACGAGTCTTTACTAAAATATTGTAGAAACTAAGTGATAGTATATCAAATGGGTATATACGTTGCGCTCAAATAAATGAAATATAACAAAAATAATAAACTTTTACCTAAATACTTATATTACTTCTATATATTTTATACAAATATATAGCAATGTCAAAGTACAGATAAGAGTACACTATCATAAAAATGAAGCGTACCAATATGTTATCACAAGTCAAATGAGTCCAGATCAATTTAAACCGTTGCAGTTAGTCTTGTAATGTCTACAAATGTTCTCCGAGATAACCAGTTTAATATTATTTTACGGCTTTTAAAGTTTTATGAAGCCTAATGATCCTTTAACTGTCTTCGAATGGTAATTACTAGGCGCTACAAAATATGCTTCAGACTGTCTACTAACTCATGTATTTATAGGTCAACAATTGTCAAGGAATATTAGTTCAATTTATCCCATGAATGATTCTGTAAAGTGTATGAAGTAGTCAAGTTACCTCTTGGGAGCTTACTACGTTCTCTTTTAAAAGGCTTACTTTAAATAACTACGAAATTTGGTTTTTGGGAATCTGGTCTGAATTTACGTTATATGAAATTATCTTTGAATTCACACAATATCCTCCGCTTCTTTTATATTGAGAAATAATAAATTATTCGTTTGATTGTATTATCCATATAGATTGAAATTAATGGTATCGATACAATATAAAAGTTTAAAAAAATGTTGGTAAGGTCCCTCATTTTAAAGGCCCACTTACATATCGAAATATCATGGAAGGATTAAACTTACATCATTGCATATGGATTTTGGAACAAAAATACTTTTTTAAGACAATTTGTATTAATAATTAGTAATACATATAATGGTATTCATAAACTGTTAACAATTATTATAAAATGAGATACTTAAAGAGTAAGTGTGCTCAGGAAAATTATTTTAAGATTCCAAGACGGCTTTCCTTCCAAGGTTCAAGATTCCTAGATTTTTTATATATAACATTTATATCGACCTCTGCATAGCTTTCTTTCCGTAAGTAAGAAACACGTAAAAACTGCTTAAGTATTTAAATATTACAGTCAGACAGACAGTAATACAGATAAGTCCGTGCAGGCAAACAAAATTTAGCAAAGCTATCGACATTAATGCTATCTATTTTATTAAGCAACACGAAACGTTAATTGCTGTTTCGGCAATGAATCAGCGTCGTTCTAAATTTGATTTTTTATTTCAATTTATGAATAGGAACAGACCAGGATTTACTCTCTGTAGATTCTATTCACGCCACGATTAGTCGCCGTCACGTTTGCAAATGTAGCTGCCAAAACTAACGACTTTTCGTGTTCTGTCAGGACTTTTTGATATTTCATCTGTGTACATTGAAGTTTGAGGTAGGCTTAAATCCCAAAGCGTTTCCTTTCTTTTATTTCGCCTAAAAAGTTTCTTCTATTTCGTTTGTGATCAAATTTATGGCTGAGATGATTTTTGTACTAAAGAAAAATTCTACCACAACATAACTACAAATCAAAATTAAAATATCATTATGGGTTTTGTTACGTACAAAATAAATGTGTGTACGTGCATGCGTTACACATTTTTCATTACTTCTATTATATATTTTATATACTCTTCTAGTAGTATGTAAGTTCCATTCATAAGTCATGAAATTATATGTATAATCTTATGTAATAAATGTTAAAATTTAAATTTTCATACTTATTTGTATACCTACCTATTAAAAATTGCTATGATTCTAATAAAATAGTCTATTATAATATCTTAATTCTATTAACCGTAAGTTCAAATCTTTTAAATAACAAAAAGAATTGGGCTTAAGAAAACACAAGAGTAGATCATTCAAAGACTTTATGCTAATTTGAGATTTACCGCTGATTTATACAGCTTTTATCCCATTATTTGCTAAAGAATGAATTAAGGACAATAGAATAATATTGATAAGGAAATTCCAAAATGTAGGTAAGTATTATTTTATCTATTTGTAAGTTTAAATATGATGTAATAAAATATTTTTTGCTATCATTAGAATAGTTTGTTTTTATTAAAGTGAAGTAACAAATAAGCTTGCGGTCCATTTGACGGGAATTGGTGACTGCCGACCATGAAATTTTTCAAATAGGACGATAATCGGGCCTAAAAACTATCACACACGTTGGTACTCTTGAGAACTAAAATGTTCCCTAACGTATATATGCTGGCAATCATAAAGTTTTACTGATACTCAAGATATGTTTCACGCTAGAAATTCCACACCACGAATCCATACGGGATCTACGACCTGAGAAATGAAATATTATTATTTTTTTACCTATTTTTTGTGTTGTCCACTGTTTATTAATATGTTCGTTATTTGGAGTGTTGGTCACGTTAATAATTCCAGGTCGATTACTTCTCTCTTAACTCGGTACATATTTAGAATGGAATCCTCTTGCTGCTCTCGTACATCATCATTATTATTTACAATTTAATGTAGTTATTAAAGTTTGTGGATAACTTATTTTTTTGATAAAGATTTTTTTATAGTTCCTTATAATAAAATATCACTATATTATCAAAATGGACATGGATAATTTATTAAAGAATCAGCACGTGATTATTTCCTATTGTACATTTAATATTACTTGACATGAGTTCATTTAGTAACGTGAGTTTCTATAGGTCATCAAGTTCGTAACTACGAATAGATTTTTAACCTGTAGACTTCTTATTACAACAATATTTCACTAGTAAAAAAATCGAGTTACGGTTTTGTATTGTATTGTAGTTAACTAAATTACGATTAATTAGATTAGCAGTTAAGTTTAACGAGGATTAAAATCATCCGATAATATGATTGGATATTCAACTGTGTTTCTGCCGATTTAGTCTCCTTAATTGTTTCAGAGATTTTTGCCAAGCGACGTTATGTGGGTTGTGCAAATAATTCAAGGCTTTTGGAATACATAACAAAGCGCTCTTTTACTTTCCAAGGAGCATGAGAGGTAATCAATATTCCTCCTATTAAAGGAAATATAAGGAAGGGTGGGCGAGCCAATTGCCCGCATATATTTCCTTAGAAATTGACCATCTACATGAAAGCATGTACATATTAAATGTTATTATTATAAAAATCAATAATTCATGAAATGATTTTAGTATAATAATGCTTATTATAATAAGTTTTACTTCGGCTTATTTAATTTCGTCCTTTTTCTTACACTAAGGGTAATATTTTTCGAGCGTATGTCTCACTACGTATATTTTTATTATCATGACAGTGGCATAGGCTATAAAATATTTCATGGCCGCTACAAATTAAAAAGAAGAGGTCACAAATTATGAGTATCAAAAGAAAATAAGTAAACAGTCTATTTCGAAAAGATTTATATCACTACCACTTGATACAAACAACTAAAATAGATTTAACAAGTATGTATATTTAACTAAAAAATTTAAAATATACGACATTGGACGGAAATTCGTCAAAAGCTATGAGATCATGAAGTTTTTTAAGCTACTTTTTATTACAAATATAACATTTAGAATTTCCACGAAAATAAAAAAAAACAAGTATTATGTTATAAGAGGATGGACGGAGTGTGGAAGCTTGTGTACGAATAAAATTATAACTGTTACAAGTATGCGTACGTGTTAGGTACATAAATCATCTCTGTTAGCAGCTAGTATGTGTGATATTGAATCATTTGTTGAATATATATATATCCTTTAATTACCCATTCCACGATAAATTTGGGAGAAATTAGTATTAGGTGTACAGTGCAAGTATATAGTATTTCTTTTTCATTAACCCGATAAAACTCTACAGCTGGGAAGGATAAGAATGGAATGGCTTAGACCATCGTTCTCCACGCTGGCCAGATGAGCCTGCTTAAATTGCTTAATGCTTTCCCTGCGGCTACAACACTGCTGTGTAATTCTGGGCGCGACGCGCTTGCGTTTCCTACACACTTGTCTTGTACGGACTAATTTGTATGGATTACGGGCGAACAAAAGTGCGGTTTTTACGTCGGTGCTACAAGACTAGGGGCGGACATTACATCTGTGTATTCATAGATGATACACAGATGCTAAAAATGCAATATTTCAGTAATTTATCGACGTATCTTGAGTCTAAACAAATAAGCTCCAATTTAGGGCCGCCTCTCGCATGACCCGATCATATACATATATCCGCGCCGCAATCAGTGTTAAATAATTTACAATAAACTTTGAAACAGTTTTTATACGTCTTATTTTTTATTGTGGGTTTTGTCGTTAAGATTCCATAAAATACAATTTAATTAACTATACACATAAACGTATAAAGAAATATAATTAACAGGTCATAGCGATGGTGGCGAACGTCCTTATTGCTGCGCAATTTTACGGTCTAAGTAACGTACAAAGCCACCGTAAATAAATGACATTTTAAATTATTTTATTGAGCGTAGACTCTTTTAAAATTACATTACTTCATTAAACCACGGGTATATCCTGTTAAAAACAGTAAACTGTATAATAATTTATTTTACAGGATCGCAATATTCATAATTCTTAATAAGACAATACCTTTCATTCGAGAGCTTATCAATTTAATATAAAATATCTATAAATATATTTACCTAAAAAAAGAAACAGTAATTTGCAACGAACTTGAATTTACTGAGTAACTAAGTTCACATTCTTTACGTAAATATCACCTTTACGGAGGTTATTTTAAGTTATTCAAAAGGTTATTGTAGGTGATAGAGCATTACAGAATAACTACTAGTCCGTAATATGATGAACATGCATTGCCCCTCAGTTTTTGCTATATAATACAAGTTTAAGCATTTGTTACCCATTATATAACAATATTTAATATTGAGACATATTGCTTAAAAGCCGAATATTTACAAAAAATTTAATTATTATGCGTAACTACCGAATTCTAAGATAATATAGCATACATATGTGACCATCATCTTAGTCGTCAAGAGGAGCAACGTATATGAGATCAAGTTTAAGTGGGACTACCATATCGTTAACTATTGGTGTCCATAGGCAGCATTCAGCATCACAACTGTATGGTCCTGTGCTACTTCATAAAAAAATATCTAACTGAGGCATGTATTACTATAAACTAAGGAGAAGCCAATGAAAATATATACACTTAAAGAGGGTAGATGATAAACTCGAAAAAACAGAAGAAATATTAGAAAAGAGAAAGTTACCTTCAGCCGAAGTGCACAGTGTGAGTTGTGGATGGTACTTGTCCGTCAGCCTTTGTATCAGATCTATCTGCTCGAAAGTCAGCTGCACGGCATCCCGATGCTGTGCGTCGCAGGGCACGTATGCCGCCCAGAACTGATTTCAGAACATCACTTTGACATACAGTTGATTAAATGTCATGCACGACTTGCAAGCTGCGCTTTCTGAGTGAGCTTTCATTCGTATTCAGCGTACGCACTGACATGTAATAGGAAACGTGAGGTAACTTTGGCGGTTAAACAAAATATATTGTGCTCTATATTATTTTTAATCGCTTTTGCGACGAAGGTACCGAGAATTTATCTTTATTTATGAGTTATTCCACACCAATGACTTGTTCTGTGAAGTTGAAAATAATTATCAATTCCATTAAATTAACAAGCTTGTCTCTGTAGTTCATGCTCATTGCGTCGAAATTTCATGATAAGGATGGAGCCTAAAATAACCGGGTCTTACTGATGTGTAACGTAAACCCAGATCCAATCGAACAGTTTGTGGTTTGATTTAATCCGATGTTAAACTAATTTCATTAAACGCATAGGTAGTAGTAAGCGAACTATGTGAATTGGTTTAAAATGTGGCCTTCTTCGTGGACGTGCCAGTAATAAGAGTGGGTAAAATAGAATCCATTTTTTGTGAAAAGGACAATATTTTACGATAGAAAATGGTGATAGCAAATAGCAGTAGGTACGAGTTTCTAAAAGTTGAATGAACAACTTTTATAACTTCTTTTTTTTCATTTCCCATTTTCGATCTGAAATAGTTCGAAAAGACAGGTTTTTAGGTATGTATCAAATACCAGAAACAACTTTTATAGAGTATGTAGACTATAGTTGGTAACAGCAGATTTTTTTCAATGTTAAATTAATAGTTATGCTAATTACAAGTAATCTGTATATTTTATACCACACTTCTCATCTTTCCGGTTTGCTTCCGTTTATTTCGGGTTATAACATTGATAGGGCTGTTATGAAAATAATTCGTTTTTATGCATGTTTTGTGTTATAATCTTACAGAGACGAATCAAATGTAAATCTACTCCATTTGGTACGTGGTCACTGCCACCTGATGAAAATATGTAATCTCCAAAAAAGTATAAAAGCCAAAGCCTTACCTTTTTATCCAGAACACAACAGTGTTAATGAAACTTAAATTATTTTATATTTTACTTTATTTAATTTTATATGTTACTTCATTAAATACCTTATGTATTTAGATACACTGCATGAATAACAAAGCTGCAATGTGAAATTAGTTTATAGGTTTTGAGCCCATTGAGTTCATTGGCCTTGTTGGTTAATTTTGACCGGAAAAATGCCTGCGGAACACTGCTATTAAAGAGTGTGATGAGGTAGGGAGTGTATATTCTATCCCATGGCAACGCAGTTTTTCCAAAAAATGAGTGATAAATTAAATAATAAACATTTATAGAAAAAATAAAAATATTTTGGTTGCTATACTAAAAATATCTTATAAACATGTATGCTTACTTGTGCAGCAACTCTGCCTTGCTTAAGCCGCGGAAGGTCGGTATGGCTCCACGAGCTAGTTGCCCATGGTGATATGGTCCGCAAGTCCTCATCGAACCTATGTGTTGTAAATGGAAATAAGTGCATGGTGAAAAATGGAAGTGAAATTTGTATACACGCAACAAGGCGGGAACTTCTGTTGTAGTTTCAAAATTTGTTAGCTAAAGATTGTTTTATATCACGTGTCCGTTATTTATATGTGTCGCGTAAAAGCGATCACATAATCTTTAAAATTTCCTACGATAATGATAACATTATTAATAACTGTAATATAATTTATCATCTAACTTAAATCTGTGGAAATAACATAACATACCTGAAGTCTTTAATTCGGTTGTGTAAAAACTTTCTTATATTCCAAGGCAAATCGTTGTGTCCGTCAATAAGGGGAGTGTCATGAAGCAAGCGTTCTGCAAGGCGAAGTCTCTCGTGCAGGGGAGCTCCCGGCGGCGCGCGCAGGGCCAGCGGTCCTGCCACGCACGCCGTACCCGCCACCAATACAAGAATAGCTACGCAACACCATCGTCGATGCCAAGCTGAGATACCTATACATATATACATCATCATTTTAAATCATCTTAACACGTCAATATGGTACAACTTTTACTTCCAATATGAAGGAAATTCTACTTGTTGACGAAAAGATGCAAATGAAAATTTTGATCCGCTTAACCACCTGCCGTAGGTCTCAGAAATAAGCAATGCACTTTTAATAGATTTCAGGCGATGCCTTTTCTATGTCGATCGGCAACAGTTGTCACTTAGTATAAAGTGGACTGCTCATACGGTCAAGCCAATGATAACTCGTTGGCTACTTCAGTGTCATAAAAAAGAAGCGAAGAAGAAAGGCTTTAAAAACTATCCGAGGAAATTTCTCGGTAAGAATGTTGGAAAATTATAACGATAGGCTTGGAACTTCCAACTTTTTTATTTGATAGTTTTTCTATCTTTACATATTACTAAAATCTTTTTTAACAGTTATGATCAGCTTAAGTACAGTTTCCCAAGGTAAAACTAATTAATCAATCAATTTGACTTAAAGCGATGATATCACAAATATTTCATTGACGAGTATTAGACAGTTATAGCCTGATGAGTTTTTAGAATTTTGCTACATAAAATATCTACATATCCATATACATTATAGTAAAAAACTTATTTGATACTCAAACCTCGCTGAAGTCATACATCAGATAACATTATTTTGTACCTCGATCGATATGAAAATCAATTTAGGTCATAGCAATCTCCCGTTATAGCACGTCCGATAATCTTGCTGTCAAGCACATGACTGGTGCCCCGGCTTTCAAATACGAAATTATTGATGAATATGTGATGGACCGTGATGTAGTGATGTACATTAAAATATTACATAATATATTACATTCACTAATATTACTATTGAACACTGAGCCGATAACCAATAAATATTGTTTAAATATACTTAAAATGGGTTGCGTTGATCACATAAATATTTTTCCTGGACGGGAATTGATCACATAACCACCAGTTTAGAAATCACGTCACTAACAACTAGATCAACAAGACAGTCATATTTAAATTGCGGATTTGTGGATTGGTCACTAACAACTTTAATTGTCTGCCAATTATGTTCATTGTAAAATTTTAATTTTTAAAAATCTGATCGTATTGTGTTGAGCAGTATAGTTACGTGAGGAGTTTCCGGTTGCGGTGGAGCTATGACTGGTGGTAGACGTAGTGGTGGTGGGTAGCCACTGTGGAGATTTGCACGCAGAGCACGCAACCATTCGCCCCTGGGCGCGGTCAGTGACGTCAGGGGCAGGGGTCGCACGCTTCTTGCCCTATTATGAAAAATATTTATCTAAATATAAATAATCAATGATATAAAAATATATGTTTAACAATATCATACACTCGTAATGTGATGTTATACATAAAAATACGAACCTATAAAACCCACAAAACAATTTGATATTTGTTTAGTTGAAAATTAAACCCGAAATGTTCATAGACAATTCGATATAGTAGCTGGTTAATGCAAGTTATAGCAGCATGTATGTCATCTGCTAAATATGAGAAAATACTGTACAAAAACAACATACGTTCATCTGCAATAACACAACAATTAAACCAATATTTGTATATTTTTATGGTATTCCATCTTTGTATGGATATGTGGACTGCATGGTCGTATGCTGTTTCAATAACATAAAAGAATGATAAAAAACTTTATAAAAGCATAATATCGGTTATCGTCTGGTTAGTTGATTGGCAAGGGATTATTCCGATTTATAATTTACGTACATCAATAACCAACTGAAAGGAATAACTATAGTATAATCGATTATTATATGTATCTCTATAAAGTACTGCACCAGTTTAGTATTATGAGAGTTTATTAACAATCACGGGAGAAAAAATAACATCTTTAGTTTTTACTGTTACTTTATTCCGAGTTCATTACATATAATACTGCTTTATTCAAAATAAGATATTAATAATATGCGTATTTATAGAAACTTACATGCGTGTCGTAGAATATAGAGGGAATTCGATCAGTGCGTGCCGATTCGCAGGTGCAGTGAGCTTGAGTAGGCCGCGGAGTTGAGTGTATAATCCTATCACCATCAATGAATGTTTGGGAATCGTCGTCAACTACATCAGTGCGGATACTCCTCGAATCAAAAATTCCCTCATCTTGAGACCACGATTGCGCTATCCGATCCCTGTATCGTTCACTTGGGAAATCATTATATGACATCTGTCTTCTTATACCTCTGCAACGGCTGCGATTATCTAATGTCGAAAATTTCATCAACTGCCGGGGAGGGGAGCTTCTCGAGATAACTTCTTCACTATTTTCAAATATTCTCATTTTTTGTGACGTGTTTCTGCTTGTATCCGCACTCATATTGCAGTTTCCAATTCTGTCAAAACACTGGTCAACATTTGAAGAGAAGTTTGCATACGTTGTTACATTATCTTTTAAATCGTCTTTACTTTGTACAGTTGAAGATGAGAAAATGCAACTTTGACTATCGACTTTCCGTTGTGACTTATCGACTAGCGACAACATCGACAGTTTCTTGAGAGAACTTGTAGAGCCGGCTGTTATCTCTGCTAGTTGGACTGCGTTTTGATGTTTCTTGGAAATTGCTTCGCCGCCGATCTTTTTTAAGTTGCACAACTTCTTTTTAATTTTTTGAACTAAAGTATTTGTGTGGTCGTACGCTATTAGCTGCTTCGAAATGTAACTTGATACACCAATTGTTTTACTTTTATTATGCCTTCTGTCTAGACTGCGATGTGATCCGATGGCGAGGTTACTTCGTATCGTATCTCGTTTCATTCTTTCCAAATCATAAATATTTAGTGTATGACCCCTCGGCTTCGGAAGGTCTCTATGGCAATTTAGATAATTGTTTTGTTGAACGTTGCAATTACACACTAAATCAAAATCATGATCTTGTATCTGTTTATTTACACATTGCCTTTGAGCTGCTAAAGCCAGACAAGCTTCACAGTCAACTCCCAGAAGTAGCTCAAGACTTGTGTTTCTGATGAAGCCATCACTGAATGTTCGTGAGCGAAAGTGAGCTGCATGCTGTCCTAGTTGAGAATCGAAGTCAGACACGAGTCCTGGCTCAGTTCCGCTTCCATTTCCACTGACACCGGTCGATTCGTCATCCATCATAGTGGAAGCATCGCGATTAACTTGAATGACGCGTGGTTGTCGAAATACTCGACTGTCGCTGCGAATTGAGCAGCGGGATGGTGATGGCGACGGCCGCTTAAAATTTTCCAGCTGAATCATTATTTAGAGCTGGTCAGATTCTATGATGGATCCTAAAAGATGAAAATGTTATGAATGTTTACTGCGATAATAAATAGTAAGTATGATAGTTACATTATTATACTTAGATATCGTAAAAGTTACTCTGTGTGTACAATAATAAAATCTGACTTCAAAATGAACATTTACAAATTAATGTTATTCACGCAGAATAAAATTAAATTCCATGGGAAACAAAATGTGTGAGGTTAACAATTTGTCGCTATTTTGTCGTAAGAGGGTTCGGGCTTTGTAAGGTCGTACAAATGACACATCAAAAGCTTTGAAGATTTCCCAGAGATGAATGGTTTAATTCAAAAACAAGGTTGTAATTAATATTTTAAATACAAGTAGCTTACGTTTACTATTTAAATAATTCACGTATTTTATACTTTAATCATATAATCTATTTGATAACGTAATTATAAAACTTCCCCTGTTTTCTAATTACAAAATCGTCGACGAAGTTAGAGCTAATGCTCTGCTGTGGGACTTGCGAAAAATTGCAAACACGTGTTAAGTTAAGAAGTACGGAGTTAAGTTACCAAGTAATTAGAGTACCTACCTACATTGGAGCATGTTTACAATTTTTGTATACATTTAATGTTCATTTGAAAAGAAATAAAGATATAGTATATTTTTGTTATACTATAGTGTAATCATTGAACGGGTCGTTCTAGTGAGGTAAATACTAATATATGTAAAAATATCCTGAAAGTAGACAACAAGGAAAAAAGCATAACGCCTGATGTCAAGTGGTCCAAATTAGACGTGTTCCCAACCTACGGCGATTATAGATGCATTGGTGCTCATAAAAAGTGAAGTGGAACGGTGCACATTTATTTCTTTGTATTAGCTTATTACGACTATACACTATTTTTATAAAGTGAAAATAGATGTAATGGTGATTCCATTACTGACGTACCACAAAAGTGCTACATAAATTAATTTATGTTCAACGTTCAGAGTTCAAATGGCTACAGAATTTTGTATCATAGTAATTATTATCAATACAATACTATATACCACACAACTGATTAAAAACGCAATTAAAGTTTATAAGACCACTTAACGTAATAAGAACGAAGTGACAACGTAGCAAAAATATTTCCAGACAGACATTTTTCACAGACGCCAGGTAAACCTTTTAAAGAAGTAATTATTACCTACTTCTCATTGAGTTTACGAGAAAGCGCAGATGTGGAGTTTATTTAAAAATTCATGAAAAGTGAAGCTCAGACAGACAAGTATGACATATAGAGCTAGGTGTATGTGTGTGTCTACAATAAACTTGTCTCTACAAGCGACCAAATGGACGCTGGGGATGAGGACACGTTCAATGTTATTAGTGAGTTGATTCCGTTGAAAACTTTGCTGTTTACCTTGCAGTGCTTGTTAACTAATCTGCTGTTCATTTACAAGCATGTATACAATACTGTATTAACTATACACTTTACAATTACTTCAAAAAGCTTCATGTTTATTCTTCGTACGAAGATCATCGTTCATTCGACTTATTTATTCGAGAGTTTAAATAGCCATTGTTAAATTAAGCTCATATTTGAAATAACGACATTTATGTGTATATATTTACAATGGATAAATTAATTGTGGTGACGTCGTGCAAAATTTTACTTGTATGATTTATAGGGAATATGAACTAAGAGAAAAATTGTGTCAGGTTAATAAAATGTTTACAGTATTTTTATGGTTTTATGTTTGAAAGCTTTCAGACAGTTGAAGTTGGTTTAAAGTAAACATTATACTTATACATATTTTTTTATTGTGAAAGAGTAAGAAACGAGCATGCTGGCCACCTGATGTTAAGTGGTCACTGCAGCCCATCGACAACCACGTCCAATCTCAAATAGAACAAAAGTTCTATTTAAGGTTGGACGCGGATGCGTTCCTACTCTTGAGGAC
>DWON01003985.1:0-17032 GCA_018251015.1 Phocides pigmalion okeechobee | reverse complement strand
GGCATGCAGGCCACCTGATGTTAAGTGGTCACTACAGCCCATGGACAACCACGTCCAATCTCAAATAGAACAGAAGTACTATTTAAGGATGGACGCGGATACGTTCCTACTCTTGAGGACTAAGATGGTCGCCTCCAATAATGTGTATCCATCCAATAATGTGTGTGTATGTGAATTGCTTCATCTATAAAAAAATATATCATGATAATAGTAAAAAACTGATGGTAAGTTTGCGGTGTATAATGCTTTTAAAAATGGGAATTGTATCGTTCGTACTTAACCTACCCAACTTCAGGGTGCGCTTGTCAGACTAAAACG
Source organism: Phocides pigmalion okeechobee (assembly GCA_018251015.1). Lineage (NCBI taxonomy): Eukaryota > Metazoa > Arthropoda > Insecta > Lepidoptera > Hesperiidae > Phocides > Phocides pigmalion. Next base: position 16,714 of record DWON01003985.1, on the reverse strand, counting down.
TCTGATATCCCTTAGAGAGCTATTCATTCATTTAAGGTTATTAATCAACGTCAGTTACTAAAGACCCGCGTGGCACAACGGTAACACACATCGTTCTGACGCTCAAAGAGTTCGCGGTTCGACTCCCAGCCATGCCTGAATTAAATTTCTATTCTGGATCTAGGTATTTGTATCTATCAGTGCATCCACGACATGGGGAACCCTAGTGTGGGGCTAAAATGTATAGGGTGGTATTCGTTTATTATTTATTCTATCAACAATACTTTAAAACTCTAAGTAAGATAGAATTTTCTAAAAACATAATGTGCCAAATTTTATTGTCAATGGAAAAACATTTGGCAAGTAACATTGCAGGTGACACTTATCACAATGGTGTCCCAAATTAATGCGGTTTCAACTTTCAATGGCAGTCGATGCGCCCTAAATATCAACTAGCTACCGTACTACACATTATGCCATTGACCCCTACTAGTTATTATGTATTGTGTAATAGAAATAGTGTAATGCATACAAAATATTCATTAGCACGAGGCTGACGATTCCGATTATTCAACACTAGTCTTTATAAATCGAGTCATAGAATAAATATTTAGAATCAAATACGGAACCTGACACACTCATTTCATGTTTTCATGTTATCATTGGGTCGCCGTTCATTTAAGATAGATATTTACTTTGAAACACATAGTCCAAGTTATTATAAAAGCCAAACATAGGCTTTGAGAGAGGGATAGAGTTCATTTGAAGCCTGATATGTAATCGTAGGGCTTAAAATGAATCATAATGGTATCTGAGCAAACGTTCTGTTTATAAGTTCGTTCCTACTCCTGAAAACCAAATTGATTTTTTATGTTAGAGTTTTTACAATACTAAGTCCTACAAACCGGCTTGTTATGTACTCTACTATTACATCGCTGTTATGAAGCAGAATTAAGTGTAACGTTGATCCCTACATGTCGAATCACGAAAAATGTAACAAATGGAAACAACACATCTATCACGTCAATCTCAGTTGGTTAGGTTAGATTGATTATAATAAACTTGCAACATCTGTAGATGTTTATGAGCAGTAGTAATTAGCTGCCACCAGGTGGACGACGTGTTCATTTGTAACTTCTTTCTTTTCTATAAAAAATTGTAGTAGTCACGGCTATTTGAGAATGGGGACGGATCTCGGTATTTCATAACTCGAGCCCGGAGATAGAAGCTCGTGGAAAGTGAGAGCGCGCAACCAAACGGATATAGGTACCTTAATAGAAAATGGAAATTGTCTCAGTCGACCTTAACTCTCGTTTATTGTCTCATGTTGAGAAATAAGTATCGTCTATGCTTTTATGTATAAAATACAGAGTTGCCATCACCCTTAAAAAGGTTTTGAACTATGACGAGCAAGCAGGAAAACTGATGAAAAATAGGACTTTACAGAGTATATAATTTTTTTATTACTTTTATTTTTTTTAGATAAAAATGAAAAGCGCTGTGCAAATCATAACAGTTTTGTTAATCATGAAGCTTTATGACATAAATATTACTCAATCTTAGCTCGCTTCCCGACAAAAAATGTACATAATTTATTTTACTCTCTCTATACATATATTATATTTATAATAAAAACAAATCATAGTTAAAAATGATCTCCATGAGAAAATCTAAATTTCTTTTTTTAATCAATCCGGATACAAGTTAAAAATAGTTTTTTCGTCAATTACGAATCAGTCATTCAAGTCCATGAGACTGCATTTTCACGTACATACAAAATGTAATTCTACTTTCGCCAACAGAATGCGTTTGTAGCCATCACGGACAGAGTAACTAAATGGAGTCTTAATACAAAATTTACGAAACATAATTTACGCAACTTCTGAATATAACAGCTACCTGTATAGTATACTGGTGACCGGTCTGGTAAAGAGAGTAGCGGGTTCGATCTTTGGTCAGGCAAATATTTAAATGATGAATTAAATGTCTGTTCTGATTTTGGATGTAAACTATCCAATTTATAGTGCGTGTCCATAATACCAACAAGGGGTATCCCACTGTTAATCTATGAATGAAATCAAATTAAACATTTTTATGAACGTGGGTGTTATTGGACGGACTTAGATAAATCCGTTAAGTTGCACTTGTCCATACTAAAAGCTCATAATTATTCATTAATACAATATTTAGTTTCTCATTTATGCATCATAATCTATAAAAACAGTCAGGACTTAAACACAAATTAGTCATAATCATGATTGAAATAATCTAGGCATCCTTAATAATGACTTTCTCAAAAACATATCAAATTTTGCATATAAATGTTGATTTAAAATTTTCTCTTCACATTAATCGAAATGATCCCATATAAAGCCACGTCAAAAACTTTTTATAACTTTATATATAGAACGCTTATGTCAATCAATCAATAGGAAGTCCGAAATACTAAAAAATACCCATCTTAATTCTATTTCGTTAGTTCGTCCACGGTATCCATGTAGCCACAAAATGATCTCTTGTTATTGTGTGCAGATAAGTTGACACTGCGTTTGCGATAGGGCCAGCCTATTGTCTGTAGCTAACCCCGATGGGTTGTTGTGGGACAGCTAATGGGACTGATTTACAAGTAACATCATCGTGGACTAATGACAACGAGACTAAGTATTGTTGTGAATATAATGCATTCGTGAACTTTTGTGTTAAATGCGCGCGTAGCTACGAGACTTTAAATTCAATTTTTTTTAATTCAAATATTCTATTTCATTGTAAGGTATTTACATACACTTAATGTAAGGGTGCAATGTTAAATGAGCACATCGGCTTTGAGCGCCCTGCTGGCTAAGGTTGATACCAGGAGATATAAAACCGGCGGAAAAAACCATACGAGGCAGCTAATCGTGTGTGTCTGGATCTTTCCACTATCGTCTGCACACAATTTAGAATGTAATAGTGGAAAAAGTTAAGCTACACCAGCCATAGCCAGGAATTGAATAGTAGTTATTCCGTCAGCCCGGTGTCTGTCTTTATGGATGAATTGAAATCAATTTGGAGGTTGGCCACCAAGCTGTATGGAGATACCAAATAGTGGAGATTAATTGGTATTAGAGCAAACAATGGAGTAGTCTCTAGGCATATACTTGTTATAGACTACCAGTGCCTAATAGTGGGATATGTAAATACTTGCAGCCCATGACCCTTGTTTAACGATACAACTATGAGATTCTGCTGTAGAAGAACGCTCCATAAAATTTTGAAATACGTTTAAATTTTTATATAATTATTTAAATAATGAAGCTTTTTACACTTAAAACCATGTGTCGTGGACACACACAGCGGCAAACCAGATCAGAAATAACCCATAACTGATCGACATCGATCTTACTTAGCTACAGTATTTAGCTACTTTAACTGGCATAATAATATAAAAACGGACTCGGGTTCTTAAGAGACACTTACTTGTCAACCGATGCGGTGGTACTATTAAGAAATCATTTAACGAACGTCGAATTGGGATTTTAGTATTGCAACATTAAATAACCTCTCTGAATCATTGTTTCTTTTCATTACATTTAAAGCGGACATAACATTGCACAATGCAAGGCGTGCGTACCGTATTACGCCATAGGAGGTCCTGCCGTAACATGACTCACCGAAAGTGAAAGTGTCACATTTACGTTATCTCTAGCTGCTAAATGAAGGCAGTAAGTAATAAGCGTTAGCACTTAAAGTGCTGATAATTTACTTCTAATGAACGTAAGCGTGTAACAATGATGTTTCTTGAGTTCCTAATAACCTGCATTTTTTTTCATTACGTGCATTAAATCACTGTCCTTTTTGTGTAATATAATTATGACGACTCTATCTTAAAGGTGTTTATCTACCACATGTTCACCACCACCAAAGATTAGCTGGTAGAAAATGCAAATTTCAACTTAACTCGCCCTTTAAAACCCATAGTTTAACGGTGTCAAAAAGAAAAAAAAATAAATTAAATTATGAGGGGGGCGGTACCACCGCCACCCTAATAACCCGCCGTAAATCAACATGTTCTTGATGTATTGTGTTTGGGTTGGGGAGGTGTGGTTGCCGGATACACATTATTGGAGGCGACCATCTTAATCCTCAAGTGTAAGAACACTGCCGCGTCTATCCTCCAATCTCAAATAGAACTTCGGTTCTATTTGAGATTGGACGTGGTTGTCCATGAGCTGCAGTAACCACTTAACATCGGGTGGTCTGCATGCCCGTTTCTTACTCTTTCATTATAAAAAAAACTAAATTACTTGAAAACTTAAAAACATTCTAAACCAACTTCAAATTAAAGAAGTGTCATATCTGAAGTAAGTCGGTGCTTTTTAATCCTGGGTTGTTGTTAAACTGATTTTAAGGGTTTCTACATTCTTGTTAATTTAATCTACAAGGTGGTGTAAGGTCTTCCTTGCCTCAAGGCTACCTTGATATGAACGAGAAGTTGCTTACACATTACTAACAAAATTCATTTTACACTCCATTAAAACACAGCAGGTTGGGTTGCTGTGTTCTTGTTACATGTCAAAAGGCCTATAAATGTGTGACGATGTTGCTACCGTAGTGGAACGAAAGTTAAAGCATGCCTTATATATAAAATCTATATTTAAACAGGGCATCAGGGCCAGAAAATAGCATTAAGATCGTATTAGATCGGAAGCTCCTTTGTGGCTCATTTGTAACAAGACATTTAATAAATGTATTTAAATATAAGACAATTGTAATTTGTATGACCATAATTATCATTATCATACCATATCGTTATTCATAATTCATCTTTTTTAAATTATTTCATTCGATGTTCTATACTACTACATATTATATACACATTATATACAGGTAAGCCCTGGGATATTCCATTCAATTATTCATTTTATTCAAATAGGGATTATTTACAAAAATCTTCCAATACCTACTACCATCACAATGCTAAGAAATGCAATTAATATAACAAAACGAACACAGATCTGCTAATGTACAGCTTTATTATTATACAAATAATTAAATCCAAATTATTTCAAATCTTATTTCTAACTTTCGCCGAGAAAATCTCATTGGAATCCGAGACTCTCACATAATATAGAACAGGGAGTCTCGCCCACTATCTTATATCTTTAAGGCTTGATTCAGACAAACAAGATGGCGTTAAAACAAGAATGATCTACTTGTATTCGGACTACAGCACATAATATAACTTAAAATTATTATTATTATTTATATCACATGTGCATATTTTTTTATGTCAGACGAATAGCAAACGATCATGTAGGGTGCCTCTTGTTAAGTAATCCCTGCAGGGCATCCATATACAACCTCAAATAGAACTGAAGTTCTATCCAAGCTCGCAGGAGACTCGTTTAGGATTAGCAACGCTTGATCGTCTCGCTTCTAGGTATAGCCGGCAACTGCATCTCTCCAACCAAAACACAAGAGTTGCTTCACAGCAGATTAAGAGTGCGGCGATTGTACCTCCTTTCTTACTATATTTCTGCAGCCTGTCAAAATTAGGAGAGAGGAAATAAGGGAGGTCAGAACCAGCTACGTAACTATACTAAACGTTAGGTAGGCCTCCTGTACTTTTTGCAGCAACGACCACTTAACGTCAGGTGGATTATATATGTACTTTTGCAGACTGTACAAAACGCTTGGGAACATAACACGCCACCCCCACAAACTGCCGTGAAACATTTGTTGTGTTATGTGATTGGTTGGTACAAAGTGATAATCTTAATCCAAGTCCAATCTAAGTAAGAGCTCAGATAAAACTACAGTCCAGTTTGAAGTAATATATAAATGTCCACTAGCTGCAGCGATCACTTAACATCAGGATTATTAATATTAAATGTATTGTTTTCTAACAAATAAGTACCAGTTGTTTCATTATTACAAACAATATTATGTTTAGAGTAAGATGTTGATTTCCTTCGACTGCAGTTTAACTGAAAAGTAGAGATAACGTTAGGTTTTTAATAAAAGAAAGTCGTTGCTTTTTTATTATTAATAAATATAAAGATTTTGATTATGGACCGAGTATTCACGATTAACGATTTTTAATTACCGATATTTATGGATATGGATCCTAAAAAGAAAACCGAACTAGACGTAATATTAATCTACCATTAACATCTGTCAACTGCTTTCCCCGCCACCGCAGTTTCATCGTGACCACGAGCTATGCGACTGGTTCGAAATATCGGCAAATAAAAATTGTTAATTCTGCATTAATATTAGTTTAAACTCATAAATATAAAGAAAACAACAAAATCAGATAGATGAGTATAACATCTGAACAGGCCCTAATACACATACACGGGTTTGCAACTTTGACGCTGGCTGGTTGCTTACACTTTCACTACTGAGGTAGGCAGGCTTTGTTGCAATTGTTTACGTCTTAATGTGCCTTTTATGTCACAAGATGTATCCGGCTGATGTGGCGGTCGTTGACTTAGTATAATTATAATTGTAACTCTTACCTTGTTTTATAATTTTCACCGCAGCGATAGTAAAGGTGATTAAGGGAAATTAAGGCAAAGTTATATTTATAAAAGCGAATAGACAAGGTTGTCACGTGTTTTTAAACATTATATTTACAAGTACATGTACATTGTTCAAGTTAATATAATTTGAACAATATTTGAAAGATCACTTGTTACTTTATAGATATTTAAGTAAAGCATTAGGTTTTAAAGTACAACCTATTTTTTTAACTTTATTACACTTTACTGTATATAAGCATTGATTTTTATTATTATTTTGTGATTGAAATTGCAATGTCTATAGTAAGTAATATTACTATGGCTTTGTTGTGACCACGATCCATGCAACTCGTCCAAATGATCGGCAATTAAAAAGCGGTAATAAATGAGTTGCACATGCCATTGCGTTCTTAAATTATTTTACAGGAAAATAAATAATGTAACGTTTATTAAATGTAATAACATATATTTAAAAAATTACTCTGAATTTGTTACAAAATGTAAGTGACAGAAACTATTGGGTTTACCATAAATATATTTGTACTATGTGCAAAAGTATGTAACAATATTTTTACAATGTACACTTCTAGGTGCAGCTACTGCAGGTTTACTAGTGTCTGTAGTCATAAAAATAAAAGCTAGTCCTTTTTGTTTATATGATTGAAGACACTATAAACGCTTCCTTTCTGAACCTACAGTTAGTTGTTCTAAATAGCGTATTTTTACTAATTATCTAAATAAAAATGCTATCTAGGTAAAAAACTATTTCTGTCAGTTGCTTTGAAATTTTGACACGCTGTTGTATTTCTATTTAAATACGCGCGTGTATTCACTTTTCATAAGATTTTTAATTTTGCAATGAACCAGACCACCAGCCTATCCTTGCTTCACAGCTTGGCTGTAGCTGTATGGGCGAATGGGACTTGCTTTGCCCTGGCTGTCGTAGAAGTTAATTAGCTGCTTGACGCTGCCCGGCCCTGGAGTCGTAATCGGGTTGACCACGGGAACCGGATTCACTGGCTTAAGTTGGATTTGGGGCGGCTGTGTCACTGAAACAGGCTTCGGTGTAGGCGCTGGAGTTACTGGTACTACAGGCTTTTGTGTTGGGACTGGTGACGGAGGCCCTGGCTTGGTCGGTGTCGCTGGTGGAGTGACAGCTGGTTTAGCAGGGGCTGGTGCTGGTGCTGGTACAGTATTCGGTTGAGGTTGGCTGGCCGGCGGACGAGTAGCTGGCCTTATTCCACCGCTCTCCATATTAATGAACGCAAGGTTTGCATTTTTGTCGATAGGTGCGTACGTTTTACGACCTGCAAATAAATAAAAGAAATTACTTTGAATATAAATTAACGTTGCTAATCTAAATTGTTAATCATTATATAAAGGTATATCATGAACAATACTTCACTATTGTTAGGTTAGGTATGTGTCACGGAGATATTTAGTTTAAAACATTACATACCAATTAAAGTCTTATAGTGTATCAATAAGTTAGTAGTTAAATAATGTAATATTTCTTTAAACAATGTAGGTATAAAATTTAAATACAAAGTAATGAAGCATGCGAGATATCATGAGAAAATAGAATCTGCTCTTAATTTGTGCACACAAGATATTATCTGGTATGCGACTGCGAATACGTTTGAAAGTTGGATCTCGGAGAATACTTACATTCAGCGTAACAAAAGACGAACAAGAAAACAAATGCGCAAGCCTTCATTGTGTTGGTGCAGTAAAAATTGTTACTATATTTCTCACTGAGTACACGCACGCCACCTGCCGTCACTTTATGGTAACTGAAGGATATTATACGGTATTTGACAGTAAGTACTAGATATTTTCGGTAAATTTGATGCGTGATCGTGATGCGTGATCGCTTAGCGGGGTCAAATCAGCGTTCTCGAAGCGCTGACAGTCCGCGCGTACTGGCAAGACCGCGCTAACCTTAGCCAAACCTGACCTTACCGATAACATGTTTCTCCGTAAATGCCAAGATAAAGTTTATAAACCAATAAACAACAATCGTAACAGATCTTATATATTTACATTTATAGTCTATTGTTTTTTATAAAATTTTACAAAATTATTGTTTCCTAAAGAGCATTAAGTAGTATTTTTTAATCTGGGGGGTTGGCTGCCCTTAAAATGTTCTAATTCTAGACATGAGTCACGCTCCGACTGATGGAGACCAAGAGCATACTTCTTTACGCTGCTCTAATAAGTATATAATTATGTAGATGATGAAACGGGTCAGTGGCTAAAACGTCGGGTGTTAAAATCGACTTTAGAATCTCCGATAACTTTTTACAACCTATTACTAGTAATCCAGACCCACTACTTAAAGTGTTCTTTGAAGCTTGGAAGTGTTCATAAATTTTACCACCAGCGATCACCCATCTAATTTCTTACTGCGCCATAATTATTTAATCTGATCGACCGCTTATCATTTACACAAATCGGGGAACGTTAGGTGTGACTTATTTAAATAGTTAAAACAAACGTTTTATTAATCTGAATTAAGTGGTTGATCAATCTAATCGCTACGATGCTCAATTAGTTATAATAAGCGATTATACAGAAAAAAACACGTTCTAGTCGTCTGTGATCTCAACGTTAATTTATTTCTTGCTCAATGTGCGTAGGAACGTAAATTGCAGCATCCGGACATGCAAACAAATCCTATATAAAATGGAACATTATCACTATTCTGTATCTATAGGATATTGGATATATATGTGGCTCTTTGTAGTCCAACGAGGGATCATTTTCCAATGCCTTCAGGGTCCAAGATTTTTTTATTAAGAGACAAGCAAAGAAGTCATTTTAGTTCTCAGGAGAAACATTCTGTTTGTGGTTGGTTATATACGTCCAAAATTGCAATTATTAAAAAATAAACAACTCCGACATGTTTTTTCAAACTGTGCTGTGTAAATTAAGATAATTGTACAATAAATAATTTTATTTAACTAAGACAAAGTGCATGTTTTGCTAAACTTCTGATAAAAAATCAGGTCTCACTCCATTCACTAAATTTGCACATTTTAATTGATTTAAATATAATCAAAATGAAATATAGAAAAATCGTGTTAGTTTTACTGTCATTTTGGATCTCACTCAATCTATTCCACTCTGTTAACACTCTTATAAATAAAAGTGATCATACATACACGCTTTATGTGTATTTTATTTATATAGTTTTATAAATGGTATCTAAATCTAATTGTTAAATTAATTTAATATATTCCTCAAGTGACATGTTAATCGTTAACTATTGATAAATTATGTTTTGCATCACGTTGTCACATGTAAATATACTGGCATTTAGATAGGAAACATTATGATTAGTTATCCGAAACTCTACGTAACATGGTGTGTTAGTGAAAATAATAAAAAAAGTAAAATGTAGCAATTTCATATCTTACAGGTATACCAACTGTGAATAGCATTCTATCAATCAGCATGCTAATAACAGATTCTAAACGGTTACCGTGTACAGTTCTTTAACTGCATCCCAGTGATGGTCCGGCTCGATGCATAATACATAAAGTAAGATACGATTTTCCCGCAGCGGCGTTGCACGCAATAGTTGCATTGCAGGTGTGCACTCGCCTGCGACCGTATATTTCTGATGATGTCCCCTTTCGACGACTTTCTTTTAGGACTTGCAACATTTCGCGAGATGCGAATCTAATGAGAACTTGTTTTGCGTGCGCCGATAGAAGCTTTTCACCTATTGTCTGAGAAACCATACACGATTTCGCGATCAATCTTGCAGGGTCCATCGGAGAAGTATCAAGCTACGCCTATTTCTAGTGTGGAGAAGTTCTCGCGATTCGGTGGAATGACATTCTAGCCGATTTACTTACAAATAAGCGACCATCTTAGCTCGCGAGATTAGGAATGAATTTGTGTTCGATTTCGGTGAGACTTTGGATCCATATGGAATTTGTTACAGATGTCCATTACTGGCGGTGACCACTTATCATAATCTGAATGCTCGTTTGTTCTTTAATTAAATAAACATATGTAAACACAAACTGATTAGATTAATATAATAGTACAATAAAATCAATGTATGTATGTCAAAGACTGCTAAATACTTGTAGCACGTGCATATCAATGTGTAAATTTGAATAAGTTGGTATGAAGATTGACGCACCCACTGTGTTTCATTGTTACCCATAGCATAGCAGGTATTAGAAATAGAGACGAACTTATTTATAGAAGAAATATAGGCGTTGGACTTGAAATAAAGAGCCATAAAATCATATAGAAGTAAAATTTTAATTACTGTAGTGTCTTAAATAGATGATTATTTTCTCTATACATTATTTAAATCTGAATTATAATAATAAAATCATCTGTACTTAGTATCAGTTAATTGTTTACTTAATTACTTAGAATATTATATGCAAAATTATTTATCCACATTTAGTTCATAGGAGCTATGGTTTGATGTGAAATTTTCCGTGTTCCGAACAATGTACCTAATATGGGCATTAGTTAACAGTCATTACGAAAGATGAAGGTCAATTTTGTTTACCACGTTACGATTCAACGGTTTGCATTCGGGACACCCGCCATTACAAAAACTGGAAATCCGCAGGTTGAATCTCAATAACATGCCGTATCTCCACACATACTGGGAGGTGACGTCAGCCAGAGGTCGTGTAGTATCGCCTACTCGCTGGCCCAGAGATCACTAGTGCGCCGTAATCGCGCTACACTCAACGTCCTTTAGCCAATATGAAGCTTGCAATAGTATTTCTATTTTGTCTAACAACCTGTCGTGCTGACGATATAACACATGCAGCAGGTCAGATATTCAACAGTATCCTGCCTAATCTCATCAGCAACTCAGTCACAGGTCAACAAGGAAACAGCGCACAGAATACTTTGCAGACAATCGGTACGGTTGTGGGTGGAGTGGTCGATTACGCCAAAAAGAAAAGTTACGATGATCTATTAAAGCAAGTGCAAGATTCCACCACCGATGATGACCTGCTGCGTCTCAGCGAGGAAATGTTCAACGCGGATATCAACAATGCGTTTAACTATATTCAAGTTAATTTACAAGGCAAAACCAGCCCCATGTCGAAGAACGACGAAGCGCAATCTAAGTGAGTACTTTTGAATATTTAATGATATTTTAAAGCTAGACTGGTATTAGTACACTTAGTTTCATGATACTTTGAAAGTAGATCTGTTTGTAAACTTTCACCTTAAAAGCGTAATTTGCCACTGATACTGCTATGTCTAATCAAACAACGACACATATACATTTTCCAGGTAGATAATGATCAGTTTTAAGGGCCAGCTAAACTGATAAATTAAAATTTAATTCGCACATCTTCTCTAACAGATTGACTTCTAGCTTCGGGTAGCCGGTATATTAACGGAAGACGACGGCAACGAACAAGGTTTTCCTAGTCCTTGTTCCGTGACTATTTTAGCATTATACTTGATCAAGTAGGGTTATCAAGATTTAGCCAAACACATTTGGAACTTTATGTCCGATTATGGCGTTGATAGATTCTTAATAAAATCAAAATGGCAACAATCTACCTTCAGGAATATAATACTGATTACGAATGTACTATTTTTGCACATTATATCACATTACTCAAAATATAGGTGAATGCTCTTATGTTGCACTAACACCACATTACCAGTTTAATCCAACCCTACTGAAATATTGGGCAGCATAGCAGGCAGCACTTGGAAAGTATATTTACTTTACAACAACGGTCTTTGGCTACTTCCCTGTGTAAGCTCGCATAATTGTAAATATAAGCATATACGATAATTTCGTTCAGGAGACTACGCAAAAAATATTGTGTTGCCGCGCCGCGCATGCCGTTAGACAACAAAATCTTAACGAATAAGCCTGTATTTTACCAGTATACTTACTTTATTCATTATCATATGATATTCTTTATTTTAAACCGAATGAAAATTACACAAATAAATATTCAAGTATAATGTTCTACTTAATATTACAAATAGCAAAGTAATATAAATAGCGAGATAGAATTAATAAATTTGATTTTGATATATATTTTTTTAATTTATCTTTTACACACCATTATCAAATTTATAATATTAATCCTCTATTATACAGCTTTTTAACAGCTGTATTAAATGCTGAATTCTGGATATAGGGATATGGTTACACTTTATATTGTATTTTACAGTATTCATATGTATTTTATGTAATTTATCGCTTTAAAATATAATTTACACTCTAAATAAATTCTGCTTTGCCTAATGGTTCCCTAACAGAGAATGTTTCTAGCATATTAAAAAAAATAAGAAAGATTACATGATGTGTGGCTACTTAATCCTGTGGAATAACAATCTATGGCGGTCCTCAAGCATATTACTTCAACAATATTTGAAATCGATTGAAAATCTATGAGTGGCAATGACCACTAACCAACAAGTGCAAGACTACATGCTACTTTTATTATTAAAAAAATATAAAGACATCTATTCAGTGATTTCTATTTATGAAAATAAACTATGTACGTTTGTTGGAAATAATAAAGTACTAAATAAATAAATAAAAAAATGGTATTTACAACAGATATTTCTACTTAGTCCTGAGGGATAGGAATATATCTATGGCCGATCTTAGGTATACTATTTTTCTTATACTGTGGTTTGATTACAAATCTAACGATAGTAACCACTTACGATCAAGTGGACTCCATTCAACTTTTATTTACAAAAAATCAAAAGAGACGAGAGCAAAAGAAACTTCAATGTTTGAAATTAAACTATGTACCTACATAGTTTTTATTCTACGTATGGTTTGTTGCATTTTTATGATGATTTAATACAAGATGAGTCAAACGCTTAGTTCATCATGTCACTCATATAGGTACTCATTTAATAATTCCTACTCATCATAAAACATTTTTGACAATAATTTTAATGAGTTTATAGATAGGTATTTGTTAATTACATAAAGTAATCAAAGGTGATCTAGATTATTTAATATGTTAAAAATGTGTGAAAAATAGTCGCAGTCGCCTGTAAACATTTGCAATAACAGATGCGTCGCAAATGCATCGGTAGTTTGAAAGAACTCTTTATGCACCATTTTATGGTTCCCTACGACAAAAAGGAAAATAACTTCGGCATATGTCTGTCAGTCTATCGAGCCTCTTTTTTCTCGGCGTCATGTGTAGGTATCGTGTTGGAATTAATATTAAATGTTCAGAGCTACAACTCAGTAGACATGTATAAATGGGCAGTTCCCATAGGATACTTTCTTTAAATTCTACTTCAAATTAATTTTCACGACGCAATATAGTCGTATAAGTAAAGGAAAAAATCAAAATTCGTAAATTTGTAGTTACACAAAAAATATTTTTACTGGAAGCTTGATGCGCAAATCCGAGTGGCATTTAACTTCTAAAAAAGACACCTCATATTGTTCTGGGAATATTTAAGAAGGAAGTTCGTTCAACATCCTACTTATTCGATACATAGATACATATATAGAAAATATATACGTACCACGTAGCTGCACGAACATAATCTCGTCTGTAAATTGGCGCGTCTCAAATAACAACATCATCATGGCACGTGTTCATTACATCTTATAAATGTAATCTGTTAGTATTAGGTAATGTACAGCCAGAAAAGAATACTGTTGACTAAATCAGTTTTATTTATATATGCAAATAAATACAATTTAATTTCCAGTCTGTACTTAAAAGGCAGGTAGGGTCACTGTTCCTATAACTAATAATATATTTTTTTATGTACATAGGTAATAGGAGAATATGAAACCTCTTTATAAGAAGTTTGTCTGTTTTACCTGTATTTGTCTGTATAAGTTACTCATAGTTATATAACAGATTTTGACGCATCAAAGACATTAAAACTTTTCTGTGCATAAAACTTAAGAGTATATATTTATGTATGCTATTGTCAATAAACTTCATTTCATAATATATTATTTTCAGTCTTTTAAACGTTCCCGAGAATGTTTGGAACGGTCCTACGATAAGACCATTTGTGGCACTCTTCGACAATTATCACAAGAATGTCATTAGGCCAGAGTTCGTGACACCGACTGTAAGTTAATCTTAACAAATACCAATTTGTAATAAACAATAAATTACTCGTTTAAAACTTCATTTTTTGTTACATTTAATGCTTTTGTAAATGATTATTGATGCATTTATTAATATTTAAAAAATAAGCGAAATACACAGGGGAATATTTCAAAAAATGGCTTCCATATAATATTAATTACATTTATAATTGTTTAATGTTTAATAAATTTAGTTTTTGGGCTATTTTATTAAGTTCGTCAGATTACCAATGATGGATTACCAATAAAACCGTTATCAATTATATTTACAGTATGATAAAATAAATGTAGAAAATTGACTTGTAGTAACAACCATAAATTAATCTTTTTGCAGGAAGAATCAGAACAAGTTACGTATCTTAACACCATTTTGGCTACCGGTCCGGTCAGAAGCCTTATGAACTTCCTAGTCAGCAAAGGTGAGGTGGACTTTCTACCTACATGAATTATTAATATTTTTTTATTTTTAAGTGCATACGTTTACGTGTATACTTCCCATCTGGTCCCATTTAAATTTCAAAAGAAAATATGAAAAGTGAAAAAAAGGAGTTGATAGTTTGTATCGGAATCGGATTTAAAATCTAATTGAGCATTGTATCCATGAATAAATAGATGAAAATGTAAATACATTTAAAACAAATTAACATTTTAATTGTAACAAACATGAAATTTAATTTCTTTGAACTGGGTTTATGTTTAGTTAAAGTTATTGTAGAAGAAGTAAGCGAGAATTATGGTCTGGTGGTCTCTGCTATGCATAACGCACAACTGAATTATATAACTAACTCCACGTAGAGCTGACGTCCTGTATTGCTACTCCTGAATATTGAGATGGAATACGTCGAAAAACTAACTGCATTACTCACGCTCTTCAATCCTAGTGGTGAAATATATTAATAAAATATATATAGCGTTCAGAACATCGCAGAATCACAAATATTTTACCATGTTTCACTACCATAACACATATATCTATTTATACATCATAAACGTCTTCATCCAGGTTTGGCGCAACTAAACGAGTACAATGAGCAAGTGGAACTTCTAAAGAAAATCTGGTTCACGAAGTATGCACGCCACTGGACGGGACTGTGTAAATGCAGTTGTGCGTTCGAGAACATCTTCATGGCCGAGCTTAAATCTGACACAGTTTTGGGTGAGTTTTCAACTAGTTTTCAATTTTTTGGTAAGAAGAAAACTAGCAACTGAGTATACAAGTCTATTAACGTTAAGCAGTGGCTGCAGTCCATTAACGTCCACATACAACATCAATCAGAAACGAAGTCCTCTTTTACGTCATAGACGCGTTGTTACTCCTGAGGACTAAGATAGCAGCCTTACTTCAAAATATATCCAGCAATCGCACCTCTCCAACCATAACTCAAGAGTTGTTTCTCGGGGAATTATGAGATAGTGGTACCTGCTCGGTCGAACTATTGTTCTATCAAATACCGAATGTACATTCTCATTATAAGTTATCCTGAACACGGTATTCGTCTTCTTTTCGTATTCATCTTCTCAATTTGTTTGAACAGATGGTATCTTCGATTCAAAATAATTACAAGTAAACAATGCCATACTATAAGAAAGTTAGAAAGATGTCGCTAAGTTAAGACATAATTATGTAAAATTAAAAGCGTATTATAAGTACGCAAGAGTCGCAAGTACCTCTTTGTTATTTAGATATAAGGAGTACGGGTATGTTAGAGGACTTGTATATGTACTCTATATCCCTATGACATTTCCACATACCGTTATCAAATTACCAAATATACGAACTTATACCTAAAAGAGTTCAAATATCATCATCCCAAAAATTGCTTTTCTTAATTTAAAATATTACGTGATAAATATATTCATTTCAAATGTAAAGTGTAGAGACCGACTGAGTAAGCTCACAATTTATTATGTATATTATCTATAAATATTATTATTATTACAGGTCTTCACAGTTGGTTATTCTTCGCGAAACGTGAGTTGGACAAGAAAGCAAATTATCTCGGCTACATCGACAAACTCGATCTTTCTGGGGTAAATTCTACTGCCTATTATTTGATTACCACTTTCATGTAACATAATATAATGCACGACGATCTTTTTGCGCCCATAAATCTTAGACGTAATGCAT